>QVTF01021275.1:0-65001 GCA_003573665.1 Oxygymnocypris stewartii
ATACATGTGCAGTCGTTTCTACCTTGGATGGGTCTTGGATGTGACCCCTGTCCCTGTATGTACAGTATATAATGATGAAACTGTCTAAAAGATGACAAGATATAAAAATATGTGATCTAGAAATATAAGGTCGATAATCTACAAAACACCCACATGGTTGAAAAAGGTTGCATTTATTTGGTCAACTACAGCAAATAATTTATTACAATATTACAGTTTAAAATAATGATATATATATATATATATATATATATATATGGGCAAGGGCATGGATTTACTTTTGACTGAAAATTAAAAACTAATTTTGCACATACTGCATATTAACCTGAAAATATGGTCGTAAACAGTTGCTGACTGGCAGGAATTCATTTAGGTTTTGCTGATTGGGGGAATTAGCTGGTCGACTAGGTCCACAAGGCCCATTTACAGCCAGCAATCAACACATAAATTGCACTTTTCACCTCCTTTAGTACAAACCTTCAATCGAATGCACAAACATCGAAAGATTCCAGCATTGTTCTAATAGTGAATTAATGATCATTATGGCTCTGTAGAGTTTTTATTGCTTGGCGTTGTTTTGTGCCAAATCACACTGACCAACAGTCAAGTTAAAAGGGCTGAAAATGGCACATGAACGAAGCATGTGCAAACTTACATGTTTTCGTCAATTGACTATTTGGTGGGTTAGCAATTAGTTGGGTGTTTAATTAAGTTAATGTCCACTATGAATGTGGTTAATTCAGAATTCATATCCAACTAGGTATTGTAAATGTCGACACAACAGTATGACATACTGAGCATACTGTATTTCTGTCCCTCACATTCATGTTTTTGTTGCAGGTCAAATTAAAATATTGTGTATAGTCTGACAAAGGTCGACCCACACAAATCAAAAGCTCCAAAAATATACCCATATGAGAGCCCATATGAAGTTCTAATTTAAGCAGCCCGCTGAACCTGTTTGTGCATTCACAAGCGATAGGCTGGCCAAAACTGGGCCATGATTATGAGACGTGATTGAGACTTGCCAGAAAGGATCACGTCTTGAGTGGCACCAAAGGAAGGGCGATCTCTGTAGCAGGTGGGTATGAGGACAACCCGCCTGCAATCTGCCTGCGGCTGCAGTAATTGGTCTATATCACTGTTCCATCTCATTTTCAATGCGCATGGACTAAAATAACAAAGTTAGAAAATTAGCACAGCTAGAGTGTCATCTCATTCTCAATATGATCCGAGCTTTGCCAGAGAAGTTGGGGTAGGAAATTATTTTACTAGCATAGCGTAAAACGTAAGTGCCATTTCAGCAATAGTTGTGCCATTCATCACTGCAAGATTGCGTCTAATCTGTTTGTTACAGACAACTGTCACAAACTCATGCTGGGAATATAAAAGAGGCTCTTGTGGCACTCCGCAATAAGCCATTCTTAATAATAACGGGTGACTCTCATCAGCAATGCAATCATAAGCGGCGGTAATTAGGCAGCTGTGAGAGACAGCAAATCTTAAATTAATTCCCCTGATTGCCACATTGATTATTTAATTTTGTTGGTGCATGATGGCATAAGAAAATTCAAGTGAGTTATGAAAGTAGTAGAAGAAATGCCAAAATAGAATGCAGACCTAGATTAGATTATTGTGATTATTGAGGTATTACGGAATTTAAAAGGGTGGAAATTTTATGAAAATGTACAATTAAAGGTCAAAGCAATTTTCTTTACTGAAATTAAAGTAATTACTTGTGAAATATATGTATATATACACACACACAGTTGAAGTCAAAAGTTACAAACACCTTGCAGAATCTACAAAATGTTGATTATTTTACCAAGAAAGAGGGATCATACAAAATGCATGCTATTGTTTATATAGTACTGACCTGAATATTATATTTCACATAAAATATGTTTACATGTAGTCCACAAGAGAAAATGTTGAATTTATAAAAAAATATATTTTAATATATATAAATATAAATACATTTAAAAAAATGACCCAGTTCAAAAGTTGACGTACGCTTAATTCTTAATACTGTGTTGTTACCTAAATGATCCACAGCCGTTTTTATTTTATTTATATTTTTGGTTTAGTGATAGTTGTTCGCTTGTTTGTCCAGAAAAATCCTTCAGGTCCCACAAATTATTTGTTTTTTCAGCATTTTTGTGTATTTGAATCCTTTCCAACAATGACTGTATGATTTTGAGATCCATCTTCTCACACAGAGAACTGAGGGACTCATTTGCAACTATTACAGAAGATTCAAATGCTCACTGATGAAATAGAAAACTTGCTCTCATCTGAAAAGAGGACTTTGGACCACTGGGCAACAGTCCAGTTCTTCTTCTCCTTAGCTCAGGTAAGACGCCTCTGATGACAACTGTAGCCAAATTCCTTGACACGTCTGTGTGTGGTGGCTCTTGATGCCTTGACCCCAGCCTCAGTTCATTCCTTGTGAAGTTTACCTAAATTCTTGAATTGATTTTGCTTGACAATCCTCATAAGGCTGCTGTTCTCTCGGTTGGTTGTGCATCTTTTTCTTCCACACTTTTTCCTTTCACTCAACTTTCTGTTAACATGCTTGGATACAGCACTCTGTGAACAGCCAGCTTCTTTGGCAATGCATGTTTGTGGCTTACCCTCCTTGTGAAGGGTGTCAATGATTGTCTTCTGGATTGTCAGAACTTGTGTAGCCTAGTGAACCAAACTGAGAGAACATTTTGAAGGCTCAGGAATCCTTTGCAGGTGTTTTGAGTTGATTAGCTGATTGGCATGTCCCCATATACTAATTTGTTGAGATTAGTAAGTAAGTAAGCAAGTAAATTGGTGGGTTTTTGTTAAATGTGAGCCAAAATCATCACAATTAAAAGAACCGAAGACTTAAACTACTTCAGTCTGTGTGCATTGAATTTATTTAATACACACGTTTCACAATTTGAGTTGAATTACTTTTCCATGACATTCTAATTTATTGAGATGCACATGTATGTATGTATGCATGCATATATATATATATAAATGATATTATGTACATATTATGAAGATCGTGTGACTGAAGCTTTAGAACTTTCTATTCATCAAGGAAACCTGGAAATTTTAACACAGCTGTTTTTAATATAATAAGAATAAATGTTTTTTTGAGCAGCAAATCAGAATATTAGAATGACTTCTGAAGGATCCTGTGACTGGAGTAATGATCCTAAAAATTCAGCTTTGAAATCACAGGAATAAATTACATCTTAAAATATATTCAAATAGAAAAAATAAGTTATTATAAATAGTAAAAAATACTTCAAAATGTTATTTTTTTTGCTGTACTTTGAATCAAATAAATGCAGACTTGCTGAGCAGAAGAGAATTCCTAAAATATATATATATATTTCCTTAAAAAATATCTTTTTTTAATTTTTCACTTATCTAGCAGGAAAAGAACTAAATGATTTCACTAGTCACTATTAGTTAGACAAATTGTTGAATAATCAACCATCCTGACTCAAATCATTTAATTTCTCACTTCTTTTTCTTTTCAGTTCAGATTCTAATTCAACTTCCTGTAGGGTGCAGCCAAATCAATTCAATTTAGATGTTAAGGAAGGTGCCGAATTGCTAAAAGGCAGCAACACAGGTAAGTGAAAGCTGGAAAAGTCACTGGCAAGAAGTCATGGATTTCCAAGGAAACCCAACATGCGCTGATGTTGAGGATGGGTTGAGGACGTCATTGATATGGGAGGCAATCAAGGCTCTATATAGTCAGCAGCGACTTTAGAGAGTGTAATCTGTTTTTCCTCACCCGTGACAAACAGGGATAAGGCTCAGTAGTATCTCCAAGGTCAACCTGATCCTGGCACTGAAAAGAAGTGCCCAACCGGAGGAGCCAGACTCGCCACTATATCCCTTCTCCTCCTTATCATCGTCTGAACACACTTGTTTAAACAAAAGAGAGATGGAACAAGCCCACATTCACTCTCTCTCTCACGCTCTCTTTGCCACATCAGTGCCGCGACATAGATAATTTCAGCTATAACCAACAGTAACACATTTTGACAACAATAACAATATCTTTTATGCATTCTCTTCTGTGCAAAGGTTAGATTATGCAGCTATTAGAGAATTTAAAAGGGCATTGTTGGGATTTTATGAAAACATAGCAATTAAAGGTCAAAGGTCAAAGCAATTTTCTCTACTGAAATTGAAATAATTATCGAATGAAAGGTAACAAAAGCTTCAATTAATGAATAATGATAAATATACAAGAACAAGCACAAAAAAAACAACATACAACAAGATTAATTTCCGTAGCATTTCTTGTTATTACGCTCTCCATGGGACACTGCACTGTGCCCTCTCAGCGGATATGAGGGTCCAGGGTAACCATTCAACCTTAAACACCCTGCTTGTCCAATCCTTACCGTCACAACTTCCTCCCCCATGATCCATTACAAGGCCGAGGAGCAGGACCAGTCACTGTGATGTATTTAAACTCTACTGCACGGTCATGGACCGCTCATGGTCCCGATTCAACAGAATAGTTCTTCCCTGCATGCATCTGAGACAGTACTGTAGTTTCCAGACTTTTCTCAGAATTGATTTTCTAGGGATTGATTGTGGTGAAGCTTTGAGCTGAGTGTGAGATTGAGGTAATCATAAATACGAGCCAGGTTGGTAAACAACCAATAGATCCCAGAGAATCCAATTGATGATATTTACACAGCAATTCATTGTCAAGTTTGCCAGCACACAGATGCATAAGCTAGCTGAAAAAATATTTGTATTACTCCACCAGTGTTTATATAGAACTAGGCCTCCATTCTCTCTGCCACAAACTCTTTTCGGCACAATGGTTTGTCCCATTTCCCTCTAAATCCAACCATCACAACTCCCAATGGAGTGAAGCCAGGAAGCCTGCCTCACTGGTTGGATGGATGTCATGGTAACCACGATGCTAATGCTTGCTACAGTTTCCAGCTGACTGCTCTGTTGAGGGGCTTCAAGTGATGCCCCAGTGACCAGCTCTACACCTTGGGCAGTCACTCATGAGAGACACACATCCCCCTCTGGAGTATTTCACGCCCCTCCAGCTCTGGTGGGGCTCTAAAGCTCAAAGTCACCTAAATCATTATTCACTAATGACCTTCTCTACTGTTGAAACTCTGAGATGGAGCACAAAAGTCAAACGTATCACAAAAATGGCGCACTAATGTCAAACACAATTGCTTGTTTTGAGACCAAACATCGTTAATTCCGAACTTGATGTAATAACAATATTGGACTTGAGAGCTACAGCAGAGGCAAAGATTTTCAACGAATAATAATGTACATTTCCTCACTGTGGCGAGTGGGGTGGGGCCGAGAGCCATGGGAACGGAGCGAGGCCGGTGGAGTAATTGGTAATGATCGACACCTGCGCCACTCACCGGTCTCGAGTCCCACGGAGGAGCTTCGGAAGGGTTAAATGAGGAGTGACGAAAGTGGAAGACGAGAGAGGACCAGGCCTGGAATTTTAGTTTGTGTTTTGTGTGCGGCAGTCGTCCGTGAGGGGCTGCCGCTTTTCATTTGTGTTTGTTTATTTTATTATTAAAGTTATTACATGTTCGCCGGTTCCCGCCTCCTTCTTCCCATATCTATCAACTTCATTACACTCACATAAAGCAATCGTATGTTTTCTGAAGGCACAGAATAAAGCAAAAGGGCCATATGGACCACTTGTATAATACTTTAATGGTGCCCTTTTGTTATTTTGAAGATTGACAGTCCAGTCACCATTCACTTGAACTGCACCTCCTTATCTCAAAGAATTCACTCCTGCAAGTGTATACTCCCTCCTGAATGAGTGATGCATTGTTGTTTGTTCACAAAATCCCTTTCCAAAACCTTCACCCTCTCTGCTCCTCTCTGGTGGAATGCGCCGTCAGCCTCCACCCGAACTGCTGGAGCCATCCAAACATTCATGAAGCAGCTGAAGGCACACTATTTCCTCCTGGACTTAACCACTCCACAATGCTAAACCAATTTAAAAGGTGAAAAATATCTCCTGTCTCTTCTCTGTATTTCTCATCGGTTCTTGGCATGGAAAACTGTGAATACATTGGCTCTGTAATTAATTGTTTATGCTCCTGTAAATCATTTTGGATGAAAGAATCTCTAGATGGTGCTGACCGATATGTTCTAACTCAATCTAAAATAATTACTTTATCATTCACATGGCGCAGATGATTGGTTTATATTCGCATCAGCAGCCAATGAGCTGTGAGCTGCTGTAGCAGTTGCAGTGCGCTTCAGAAACCCTCCACCTCCCCAGCTCCACATGTATAGATCTGCTACGGGATAGTTTCACATATGTGATAGATGGGGTTATTTCATAAGTCTAAAACAGGATGTGTTATATGCAGCAGCAGTATTTTCTACATGCTCACAGCAGCATGTCTATGGATGTTTTGGAAGTAGCAAGTCTCGGTACTTGCTCTGCCACACCAGCAGCAGCAGCAGCAGCATAACAGATCTATACCACCAAGACCCAACACATTAACATTGCCATGTATAAAACTCGTTGAGAGTTGTCATGACAAAAATGTATCAGTTAATTAAATAATCAAACTTTTGTGTCAATACAGGTTTGGAATAATATAAGTATGATTTTTTTTAACAATGACAATTTTAAGTCTTTATAAGAACTTTGATGTACAGATGTTAGCGATGTCAGTCATTAAGATAAATCAGAACTTATTTTGAGATAGCATCCTGTTTTTGGCATGAATAATAGAAATGTGTTTTAAAATAGTAACATCTGCTATGTTTAGAAGATAAAAAGTCAAATGCTGAATTTTTGTACCACTAGTGGCATCAAACAGAACTGTTTGTATGAGCAGTCGACTGGGCTGGGCATAATAATGGCTTAATCATGAGCTAAGCGTTTTCGGTCCAGTATAACTACAATGTTCCATTTCAAACTAAAACTTTTACCAATTTTGTAACTATTAACTATAAATCGAGTCTCATTTGTTTCTACTGACTGCTGGCCACCTAATTGGTGGCCCTTCTATCAAATTGCATTTTAGTATTTGGATGGGGAAAACACAAGGGAATCAGAAGGGGAGGAAAAGGCAAACACTAAGAAAATGGTTTTATCCTTGATAATTACATGCAGTGAAGCGTGACTCTGCAAGCAGCACCCCAGAGAAGTTTGAGGTAATCAGTCAGTCACTGCACCCTCTACTGGGGAAAAGGGGTCTGAGGTCATCGTTTCTGCTGCTAAACCTGCAGGTGTCCAACGCTGTGTGTGCATCAGCTGCTCATGGCGCTGCCTTTGTAATGACTCAAACTCAGAAATGAGAGATATCATGAGATATGCATACATTCATGCACATAAATTATATAAATGTTACAATTTCCTTCGTGTATTGAAATATATGTTTCTCTGATCTCATGTCTCATTCCCTAAAGGACAAGATTAAAAGTGGCACGTTACCCCCACTCTCCCCTATTATGTCATACTTTACAATTTTTGTGACATAGCAGTACAGGTGCATCTCAATAAATTAGAATGTTGTGGAAAATTTTGGACCATTGGGCAACAGTCCAGTTCTTCTTCTCCTTAGCCCAGGTAAGACGCCTCTGACGACAACTGTAGCCAAATTCCTTGACACGTCTGTGTGTGGTGGCTCTTGATGCCTTGAACCCAGCCTCAGTCCAGTCCTTGTGAAGTTCACCTAAATTCTTGAATCAATTTTGCTTGACAATCCTCATAAGGCAGCGGTTCTCTCAGTTGGTTGTGCATCTTTTTCTTCCACACTTTTTCCTTCCTCTCAACTTTCTGTTAACATGCTTGGATACAGCACTCTGTGAACAACCAGCTTCTTTGGCAATTAATGTTTGTGGCTTACCCTTCTTGTGAAGGGTGTCAATGATTGTCTTCTGGACAATTGTCAGATCAGCAGTCTTCTCCGTGATTGTGTAGCCTAGATAACCAAACTGAGAGACCATTTTGAAGGCTCAGGAAACCTTAGCAGGTGTTTTGAGTTGATTAGCTGATTGGCATGTCACCATATTCTAATTTGTTGAGATAGTGAATTGATGGGTTTTTGTTGAATGTGAGCCAAAATCATCACAATTAAAAGAACCAAAGACTTAAACTACTTCAGTCTGTGTGCATTGAATTTATTTAATACACGAGTTTCACAATTTGAGTTGAATTACTGAAATAAATTTACTTTTCCACGACATTCTAATTTATTGAGATGCACCTGTATACCATGTGAAACTACCTCAAACCCATATTTAAAAAATGAAACTGTGCAAATTACTGTTAGAGTGATGGAGACCTTTCATTATTGCTTTGTCATATCCTACTCTTATCCTTTCTAGGCATCTTTTTCATTTAGCAGAACCCAGCTGTCAATCAAAGACGTCGCTTGGTGGACTCCAACCATGCATTTGATTTAATTTTCTACACAGCTAAAAATACAGGTCTAAAAATAGCAGGCTTGGTGATGAACGCTTTCCGCTCAAGGTGTGCAAAGCAGCTGAGGTGCAACGTGCTGACAGGACGCAGGCATATTCAGGAACGTGATATGACAGGGCATTTTTGGCAGGATTTAGCTGTGATGGAAGAGAATCCGCACCGTTTGATTAACCCCCTCGTCTCCCTAGCGAGTATTTACGGTTTGATACTTAGACCCTCTCTGCTGCCTTTCCAAAAAGAAAAAAGGAAAAACAATATGGTGAGAGACACACTCATACATACACACACAGACAGACTCCACTGACTCAGCAAATGAGGATCAGTTGGTCAGAGAATTATTTCCCTCCACAGCATGAAAACAAGACTATATAAAGCAACCATTCTATCATGTGTGGAAGTGAAAATGCCAAGCATGTGGAGCTAAACAAGCAGAAAAGCTAAATTTTAAAATCAGCAAAGCATCCTGATACTTTTTAAAATGCCAAATACAAAAATGCAATAGGATTATGAAATATACTTTGATTTTCATCTCCAGCACCTTTTTTCATACAGTTTTATAAAAGAAACAGGGAATACTAATGATCACATTGTCCAACGTACGTACATTACCTTGATTTGAAAAACATAATGAATAGTCCTTTTTATCTATTTACAACTCTCTGAAAATTTCACACTTACAAATATCCACCTTGTACAAAATAACACCTTTAGGAAAATGATGACCAGATATCTGCATTTTTCTTATGATAATGACAGTGTAACTGTGTCTCTGGTTATTTTGTGTCTTAGTGATATTTGTGGCAGAACTGTGGGAGATCTGAAATATGAGATATCAAATTTGTAGGCACGTGTCAGAAAAAATGTCTCAAATTTAGGATCCTGCCAGGAAAATAATGGAACATCTAACAATCGTTAAAAGCACCAACTGCGACTGTAAATGAGTGTGATATTGCTTTTGCACAGCAGTTCAATAAACAACGAGTTAAAAATTGAGGAAATTACATTTTAGACACAATATTGCTAGGTCCACTTTTGCTAACGTTAATAATTGAAAAGAAAACCACGGCAGCATCAACCACGTCTCCGAGGATCACTCAGCAGTTGTGTTTTGTCACTGAATGAAGCAGCGTTTTGAACTAATTGGATGGGTGAATGATTTAATGACTCACTTATATGGTGTGTCCGAAATAACATACTGCTACATTTGTACTACATTTGAATTTGAACTTTGTGACTCCTAAAAAAGTATGTTCTATATAGTATGAATGAAATTCGGATGTTCTACATCTGCCATTTGGTCATGGGACCTGCAGTGTCAGTTGCTTGGCTTCATTGCCATTTACAAACCATCTCTCCTGGCCTCAAAGCAGATACAGAAAAAGTAAAGTGTCCATCAAATGGACACTTCAGAATCTCGCCACAAATAGTATTGTATGCAAGTTTTACTTTATACAAGTGTATACTCTTTCGGCGTAATCTTCTTCACATAACATATACTATACTAGATAAGTAATCCATTTCTGATGCAACTTGAAAGTTACTTGTTTCATTGTTGACTGAATCAGTATTTTGAACAAATCGTTTTAGTCTATGATTCATCCATTTTTGACTCATAAATTGTTACACATGTTGGTGGTGATAGTGACCATCTTGGTCACTATCACCATCAACAGATGTAAAGATGTAACCTGCAGAAAGAGCCCCCAGCACTTTTTGCCATGTCGAAAAATTTTGCTAGGGCATATTTTCTGTAATAATTACATGTAATAATACAATTTAGACAGCCATTGTTAAATATATACATAAAGTCTAACATCCAAAATCATTTTGTCCAAAAAAAACTACTTAATTTTAGTGAATTCAAGCAACACATTTTCTGTATCTGCTAATGCATTACCTGGGAATCAAACCTGTGACCTTAACCAGATGAATAATGAACAGCTGATAATGTAAGAATCTCGTAAAATGAGACCTGACATCATCATCATCTTATTAAGATCCTCGGTTGCCTGCAGAATTATGTGTTATGTTGAACCTGTCCCTTCTGGCGGCAATGACCTCACTGATTCAAGTTTAATGAGTCAACAAAAGTGACAGTATTTTTTTTTAAGCTTGTCATTGCCCACCGGTAGATGACGTTTGTTATAGCTCTATATAAATATCATGCAAGTGCTGACCCGTTTTAACCTGAACCTGTCATGTGTCCATGTGGGGGGGAATCTAAGCAAATTAAGCCATGTGGCTCAAAATTAAAACTGAACCACCACTCATTGTAACCCAAGATACATCACATGGTTAACAACAGAGCCCAACCTTCGCCTTGGGCTCGAAGAAATAAATTATTAATATTATGGAACAGCAAATATGATGACAGCTTCTTAAACGCCAGGCTTTCTAGGTGCTCAATTAGCCTTTGGAGACCTTGATAGCTAAACTACTTAGTAATCTGCACAAAAAAAAAACCATGACGGATCAGTGTCAACTGACGTACAGTAACACACCAACAAGCCATTACAATCCTGATTCATCTGAATAACTAATGATTCTTATATTGAGAGTTTCTCATCTTCTTCCAACAGCATTCGCGCCTGATGGCCTGGCCACAAGTTGATTTTCCTCGAACAACAGGGACCTGAAAGCCAGGCATGAAATCTGTCTGTTAAAATAGTGCATATCTGTGAAAAGCACTTCACACGTTTTCCTTGTTTCATCACCAAACACATGGTGCTTTTCAAGCATGCTGCCACGGCACAGAAGACAACCGAGAGACGGCAGACGAGAAGAATTAATAACAATCTGGCCAAATCTTCTGGCCCGGTAAGAGCAAACAAAACTTAATCTCTCCATTATCTCTCTGTCCGTGCATGCTTTCAAACAAACAGAAAGGAGATAACTGAGATGTTTTGATAAACAGGATCTCAGTGCTTTAGACGTCCTTCATCCCATTAGCATGCTGCAAGCAGTGTGCATTTCATGCAAAACCGTGAAATTTGCAGGGGCCAGCATTGAGCATTCTGTAGATAACATTACACGCCTTTGATCCGGCTTTGTCCCTAATCATCTACAGCTCATTCAATGGGCTTATTTACAGATGCGATCAAGCACCCTGTGGAAAGATCTGCCAGTCAGCTCTCCAGATCAATACAGCATTCCCTCCTAATGGAAAGGCTTTGTCACCTCCTTTCCAGCACTGTAAAATACTCACACCTAAAATGTCAATTAATGTATTTGTAAACAGCAATAGTCTTGACATATGGGCACACTGAGAGGATAACATCACTTCGTGAAGGTTGAACTTCATGAACTTCACAGCAGTTGACTATGAAGGCCAGATCACAGATCAAGAAAGCCAGGCAAAGACTGTACCATCTGCGACAGCTGAGGAAATTCAGGGTCTCACCAGCTATCCTGAAAACTTTCTATTCAGGGGCCATAGAAAGTGTACTGTCTCAGTGCATCTCAGTGTGGTATAATAACGCCACAAACCAGGACTGCAAAGCTCTGCAGAGAGTCGTGCGCTTAGCCGAGCGCATCTCAGGATCTACACTCCCCTCTCTGCAGGGCATCTACCTCAAACGCTGCAGAAGCAGAGCTGCTAAAATCATCAAAGACTCAAACCACCCCGGTAACCATCTTTTCATTTTACTGCCATCTGGCAGGCGCTACAGGAGCATGTTGGCTAAAACGGAAAGACTGAAGAGGAGTTTCTTCCCTCAGGCCATCAGGCTCCTAAACTCAGGATCATAACATCATAACATCCACAGGACTCAACTTAATAAACTGTAATCACATCCATTATTCCCCACCATCCACACTGCTGCTTTGTGTACATCCCCGGTACAACCTATTTGCACATTCTCCTGCACTGCACACTTTATCTCATTGCACATCTTACCCCTTATTTTATTTCTTATTTGTCTCTTATTTCATTCTCACCATATTTGTATATATATATATACTCTCTCGTGTTTTGTTTCATAGTTTTTATTGCTTTTATGTTATTATTATGTTTTATTTTTATTTTATTTTTTTGCACTTTCCATTGAGCGGACCTGTCCTGATTAACATTTCACTACCTATTATACCCCGTATGATTATGTATGTGACAAATAATAAAGAACCTTGAATAAAGAACCTTGAAGGCAAGACTTTTAATTGGTGTGAGGGGCTTTAAACCTCCACCCCGGGTCTACAGCATCATCCAGTGCTGCTTCACAGTGCTTATTTTAAGTAGTACACAATGACAAATTAATAGTTGTAGATATCTTGAAATTCTATATTCAGTCTGACAGCATTGGAAGTGGTCAAATAGCCAGTTACATAAACTTAATTCAGTTCTCAAGGTGAAAAATGAAACCTTTGCGAATGATGTACAGATTTACCTGCCATGTCATCCAGGAGCTTTGTTCAGGTGTTTAAGAGGGAGACAAAAATCACATCCTTATTTATTCCCAAATTCACCAAACCTTCCACTCTCTCACCTTCCATTTCAAATTTGGGTCAGTCTCTTTAAATGAGCTGCAATGCCAAAATCTATTGTTAAACTGAGCACAGATGAATGAGCTCTTTTTCTTTCTCTCTTTATTCAGCACATTGAGGATGGTGGAATTTAATTGTGTGCTACTTTCCTCCATCTTAACCAAAATAACAGACATCTTTAACAAACCGAACTGAATCGTGCATTACCCTGCAAACAAACACTGAGTGCGATGGAATGACATTGTATACTCACAAATGATGTCCAGGGAACAAACGCTCTCCTCTTCCCGCTTTAAATCCGTAATTCAGCTGGATAAGAATCCTAAGTGCATGCCCTGCTGAGGTTATTCAATGAAACCAACTGTTCTCTGGATGTTGACACAGTGAGGGACAAGCATCGGCTGCTGAAAGAGCGAATCGCTGCGGCTCGCGCGGAGGCAACGGAGACAGAGCGCGCGGTGATGCTGCCTTTTCTCTATCACAACCATCCCAGCCTTCATCCACACACACACACACACACACACAAACACACACACACACACACACACACACACACACACACACACACACACACACACACACACACACACACAAACAGCTTTTCGTGCATTCACGGAGCACCATCTTCTGGCGGTATTCATGAACATGTTTTACGCACCTGTCCTTTATTCGGCATTAATTATTTTTTATTAATAGGCTACCCTTCTTTTGTAACACATTTAATGAAGCGTATGAATTTGATTTATTGGTAATTTATTGGCATTATTTTTGGACATTGTTTAAATTGGCTAACTAAATGTTCAATGCTTATTAATTGTGATTCCCCTGATTATTGTTTTGGTTAATATTTCATTAAGCTATATTTAAGCCTATTTTGTGTGCTAATTTTGTACATTCACTGTGTAATGTACTAAATGCTAAATGCTTAAAATATAGGCTAGCTAAATCTAAAAACACACTGCAAATCCGCAAAGGATTATCTAGAACCGCTACATGCTAGAGAATGAAATTACAATCCATTTGGAACATCTTTCAGACAAATTACAAAAAAAACTTTATTTGACCCACTAACTCTAGCACTCTCTATTCTAATTGTATTTTATCTAATCTTTCTTCTTTTTATTAAAAAAAACACAGACACATTTGACCCTCTATCAATTGCATATTTATTCTCTAACTGCTAGCTTGTAAAACTAACACTAGGTTTCTTTTTTCTATATTCTATATATTCGTTTTCTTAAAAAAAAAACCTTCCTTCGTGCACTGCGTTAGGCTAACCAAGACTTGTAATAGCACTTGCATGTTGTTGCTCTTTTGTTGGTTTTGATTACTTCTATAATGTCCTTATTTGTAAGTCGCTTTGGATAAAAGTGTCTGCTAAATGACTAAATAAATACAAATAAATATAAATATATGCACGTGCTTTCTGTCACAAGGGATACAGTAAAGACGCTTTGACTCCCGCGCATGCGCGTCGAGGTCCTTCGAGTGCAGGTGACATCATTCTTTTGGAGCTGAGCGGCGTCTTTTGTGCTTCAATTCACACCCATTTCTACATGGTTAGAAGTCTTTGTTCTGTAATGATAATTGAATTGCATATTCTCATCATGAATGAGAACGTGCCCCATTAGCCTCAAACTGACAAATATAAACCTACACTGAAAAATATTAACTGGAGTGTGACAACTATACTGTGTTCTGTCTCTGTGTACCCAGTATTCTGATGACAATTCACATTGATTAATACAGCAAGTCCAAGTGATCGCCCTGTCTTGAAGGCATTGAAAACATAGAACTTCTATCTGTATATTTCTTTGTCATGCAAGTTAGCACTTCTGTACAGGGCAGTGCAGAAACCTTTGGAGGGGCAGGTGGAGCACGAAATTGATGCTTCTGTATTGATACAGCAGCAAATGCCATGAAGCAGGTTTGAAAAAGAAACACAGAACAGAAAATACTATTTAAGTTTAAATTTTAAAGACATTTTTTGCACCTCTTAATTACTCTGGAATTATATTATTATCATTATTGTAGTTGTTGTTGTTGTTGTTATTACATGTACAGGTTATGGTGTTTTCTGTTGTAAACACTGTTGTTTGAAGAAAAAATATTCCTGTCTTATTTCAAATAGAATTATATTCTAATCCTGTTCTGAATGTATTCATTGTTTGAATGATAATCATTATAGAAAAGGATTGATAAGTATAATTCACAGGACGAGAATATCCTTTTAAGCCTGTTTTACCAGTGTTGTGATAATAATTTTTAAGGCACTCTACGTTTTTTTAATAAATACTGAAATAATAATAGTTCAAAGTATGAATAGTTTTTAGTCAGATAGCATAAAAAAGACAAGACACCTCGACGCGCTTTAAACTTTTCCCAATTAAACAGCAATAACGAAAGAGAACAAGCATCTTTGTTTTTATTGCTGTGTGTAGAACTACGTTAGCTGCATTTTTTATTTAATAATCATTTTTATAAAAGGAAAATTTGTCCCCCGCACTTCATTCGAGCTCGAGCAGGTGTTTTTTATGGTTTCTAGATTTAATGAAAAGAGACATAATCAAATGAAAAGAGACATAACCTGGCTTTTTTTTAATCCAAAATGAGGAGATTTGAATATCAGGAGGGCTGAATACTCTTGTGCAGTGCATGTTTCATTCATACTCGAAGCCAGACAGGGTCTCCCGCAGAAACTTCTGATGTATGGACAAACTCACACGGCTATTGCTGTAGCTGAGCTGAGCTGAATAAAAAGCAGAAACGTTTTTACTGATGAAACTGACAGCCGGCGTCATCTTGTCTGCGTGTCACTCCCGGATAATTGAAAGAGGGCAAAAAGGCGGGATGTGGGTGGAGCTAGTGCTTAAACCACACCCACCAAGCGCGACAGTGGTGACAGCAGTGGCAATCCACCTGTTACTCAAGTGGTCACGCCCTTAATTATGCAGAACTTTAAGGTTTAATATAATTTAAACGGATGAGTTATAAAAAAAATTCACCCCCTCACAGTTGTCATGAAGGGCAAAATTTGCTATATAGATCAAAATAGTTTTTTGCACCAGGCTGTATGCATGTTTTTTTTCTGCTGTAGATTTGGGCATTTTAACATGGGGAGTCTATGGGATTGACTTCTCTTTGCAGCCAGCCTCCAGCGGCCAGTCGATGAATTGCGGTTTTAGTCACTTCCGTGTTGGCTTCACAAAAGAGAGGAGTTTTTTTTGTTTTTTTTTATTGCTTTGAACAATAACAGAAAGGCATTCACAACAGGGAGGTTCCCGCTTGGTCTGGACGTGAGGGATCGTCCCGGATGAAATCGTCAGGTGAAAGATCATCATGTTTATAATTTAATTTACGGCTAAATTATTATTAATTAATTTTACTAGTAGTTAGATTGGGGTGTTTAATTACAAAAATTAAAAATAAAATTGTCTTGACAAAAGGGGCAGGTGCTCAAGCACCCACCGCACCCCCCTCTGCACGTGCCTGCTTCTGTATAGGCTAGATATTAAGTATGGTATATGTGAAGCTTCACACTGTCGGACTAAAGCGCCATCTTTAGGTCGTTGTGGAAGCATGAAACATCTACTACAGAGTATAATTTTTTGACCGTCAGCAGTTTACAGCAGTTCAAGTAAACAACGCTGATTGTGCAACGCTAATTACTTGTCAGTGGTTCCACTCTGGATATGAATCACTTTGGGTGGATTCATTTAAAAAAAAAAAATATTTAGTTAACACTTATAGTACACATGAGTGTAATAGTGTATAAAAGATGGGTTCAAGTTGCACAGTTGAGTATACTTAGATGTTCTTACGATTATACTAAATTAGTACGATTAGTACTAAATCATATTTTTGTAGTATATTAAGTACAAGATTAGTGTGTGAAAATAGAGCACTTATTGTGGAAGTGGACTTTTATCACCTGGGAGGGCAATGGCTACCATCAGCTGTTTGGTTATGGTTATTTTTCAAAATATCTTCTTTTGTGTTAAGCAGAAGAAAGACATTCATGCATGTTTGTAACATCTTCAGGCTGAGTAAATGATGGGTGCTTTCTTAAAACACACGGTCTGAAATTTGAATCAGTACAGAACAAGTAAATGTTGGATAGTTTCAAATAATTTCAGATGAAAGGATTTGCTGTATTGCCACATCCCTGAAGGTAAATGTTTTGAAACCATGTTAATGTTTTGTACAAGCATGTTCTTTCTGCAGGTAGTTTGAGTGTTTATGAATGAGTCATTGAGTCACCCAACAAATTTATTAAATAACACAACTAATTCAAAAACAAAACACCACTGCTGTGTATAGCTCGGTTGATTCTGACCTTAATTTGTTTGGACCTGTTTTTGTTGTCGGGACCTAATGGTCAACATCTTGTTTAAATGTTTACTGAGCATTAACTTCTTGTCTATTGAACAACGTTTATATGGATTTTGCAAGGTTAGTAACTTGTTGCTCCATTAGTCAAATCCTTCTCATAAAGTGAGAAGGATTCTGCTGCCACCAGATCAGTCTGATTCCCGAACAAGCAGTTCCATTCATTCGGTTTATTGAAAAGATTCTGCTCAAAAGGTTTTGCTAAATATGCTTTTAGTATTATTTATTTTATATACTATGGCTGAATATAGAATGATTGAGATAAATTTGATTTAGTATTTTTGTAATGCCTGCAGTTAATCTGCTATTTCAAAAAGTGCAGAAAGAAAGAAAAAATCCTCCCTTTTAACCTGCTCATTTGTTTGAACTGATGTGCACAAAAATGTAAAATGATATTGCAGACAAAACTAAATTAACTTCCTAATAACCACCATACTTCACTTACACAGTCATATTTGACCACAGCTATATATATGCTATATATATCCTGCGTTGGAATAATCATATAATGTTTTCCAAAGCTTCCAAACACTGAGACATAAATTCTGCCGAACACTTTGCTTCTTTCAACACTTTGTACCACTAAATGCTTAAAAATCAAGGAGACAACTTCATAAATATTTGCTTATGAGGCAAAGTGCCAAAATAACTCCTTAAAACGTACCAACAGATCTTATTTAGATTCCCAGCATATTTAAGGAAACTGTAAGCCTTTTTTTCACGACGAAGTCTGTGACGCAGTAACAGTATATGTACACTCAATACTGTAATTTACTTCTGTTCAGTCTCTAAATGAGATACTTTTATCCAAAGGTTTTTAGGGTTGCCCTGCAGAAGAAATAAGTTGCACAGAAGAAGAAAAAACACACAAACACCTGAATTACTTTTTATTTAATTAAAACATTTTAATCATTATTTTTGGACTAATCAATTTCAAAATCTAGTACAAATACAGATACATCACATAAGTCATTTGTCTTATAAAATGCTATAAGACAAGCTGTTCTCATTGCACAGTTTACAGGAATTGGTTTGGTTTCTTTTACCAACCTCTGCTTTTTCACACTTGTCTGGGCAGGAAAGTTGCAGATTTGGTTGACAGAATTACATGTCTTTCTGTCACGCTTGTGTCTGTTTGGCTTCGAATTTGAGCTGACAGAATGTAAAAGTGCCTCAGAGAGTCACTGGAGGGTATGCAGCATTCATCTGCAGCATATGAAAGCTTCCCTTTCATGGTTGAAGTATTTGCGTAATATCGTAACAGCAAAAGTTGTTTCAGTTCATCAGAAAGTGTACTGAACGACACTTTACAATGATGTAAAATAGAGGAACACAACATGTACAATTTAGAAAAGTAACAATAGGCGACTACACCCACAACTCTGTGCACTGATTCGTAAACCACAAGATACTGTTAAAGCAAAAAAACTGCCAGCAGAAACACATTTTGTTATCTGTGCGAGGGAATGGGTGTGTGTGTGTCCTATATGTGAATCACAGTTGAAGGGTGTGAATTCTTCCTTCTTGACTTGAACAGCAGAAAAGGGAAGGAAGATTGCAATGTTCCATTCAGAGAAGAGTGACATGTATGCTTGTGTATAAATATATGCACTTTTTGTCACTATCTAATTTCCATATTTGTTTGTGGTAAAAGCCTTAGACTTAACTAATATAATATAATATATCTGAAACATTGATTTGTGTTATTATTTAAATTGTATCATACACATGAAACCACTTCAGCTATGTTGGAAATCTTTTTTTCTGGGACAACAATCAGTTATATTTATTCACAGTCATTCTACAAAAATATTTGCCTAAACATAATGGACAGTACAAAAGGAGTGCAGCAGTACTATGGAGAATTTACCTCTTATACCAAATACAATAACTACTGTTGTGGAGGGAGGCTCTGAAGTCCGTTCCCACGATATAGAGTGCAGAGACATGGATAAATCTATTATTTTATTTCAATACTCAATAAAAGGACTCAATTGTCTACATAGAAAAAAACTCTGACATCAAGCTATAGACAAGATAAAACAAAGAAATAATAAGAAAGTTACATTCAAACCCTTCAAACAAAGATCCAAGCATATCACAAATAAAAAAATAAATAACCAATACAACATCAATGCATACTCTGGCGAACTGAAGACAAAATCATTTGGATGCACAGAAAGACCCACAACGGTGCATGCCATCAAATATTTGAATTGACACAGAAACCACCTGAAACACCACGACCTATACAGGTGCATCTCAATAAATTTGAATGTCATGGAAAAGTTAATTTATTTCAGTAATTCAACTCAAATTGTAAAATTTGTATTAAATTAATTCAATGCACACAGACTGAAGTAGTTTAATTCTTTGGTTCTTTTAATTGTGATGATTTTGGCTCACATTTAACAAAACCCCTAAAATCACTAAAATATTTTTAGTGAATTGTTGGCCTTCTGGAAAGTATGTTCATTTACTGTATATGTACTCAATACTTGGTAGTGGCTCCTTTTGCTTTAATTATTGCCTCAATTTGGCGTGGCATGGAGGTGATCAGTTTGTGGCTATGCTGAGGTGGTATGGAAGCCCAGGTTTCTTTGACAGTGGCCTTCAGCTCATTTGCATTGTTTGGTCTCTTGTTTCTCATTTTCCTATAGATTCTCTATGGGGTTCAGGTCTGGTGAGTTTTCTGGCCAGTAAAGCACATCAACACCATGGTCATTTAACCAACTTTTGATGCTTTTGGCAGTGTAGGCAGGTGCCAAATCCTGCTGGAAAATTAAATCAGCATCTTTAAAAAGCTGGTCAGCAGGAAGCACGAAGTGCTCTAAAATTTATTGGTAAACAGGTGTAGTGACGTTAGTTTAAAAAAAACACAATGGACCAACACCAGCAGATGACATTGCACCCCAAATCATCACAGACTGTGGAAATTTAACACGGGACTTCAAGCAACTTGGACTATGAGCTTCTCCACCCTTCCTCCAGACTCTAGGACCTTGGTTTCCAAATGAAATACAAAACTTGCTCTCATCTGAAAAGAGGACTTTGGACCACTGGGCAACAGTCCAGTTCTTCTTCTCCTTAGCCCAGGTAAGACGCCTCTGATGAAAACTGTAGCCAAATTCCTTTTGGACACGTCTGTGTGTGGTGGCTCTTGATGCCTTGACCCCAGCCTCAGTCTATTCCTTGTGAAGTTCACCCAAATTCTTGAATTGATTTTGCTTGACAATCCTCACAAGGCTGCTGTTCTCTCGGTTGGTTGTGCATCTTTTTCTTCCACACTTTTTCCTTCCTCTCAACTTTCTGTTAACATGCTTGGATACAGCACTCTGTGAACAGCCAGCTTCTTTGGCGATTAATGTTTGTGGCTTACCCTTCTTGTGAAGTGTGTCAATGATTGTCTTCTGGACAACTGTCAGATCAGCAGTCTTCCCCGTGATTGTGTAGCCTAGAGAACCAAACTGAGAGACCATTTTGAAGGCTCAGGAAACCTTTGCAGGTGTTTTGAGTTGATTAGCTGATTGGCATGTCATCATATTCTAAATTTGTTGAGAGTGAATTGGTGTTTTTTTTTTTTTTATGTGAGCCAAAATCATCACAATTAAAAGAACCAAAGACTTAAACTACTTCAGTCTGTGTGCATTGAATTTATTTAATACACGAGTTTCACAATTTGAGTTAAATTACTGAAATAAATTAACTTTTTCACGACATTCTAATTTATTGAGATGCACCTGTATGCCCTTATGAGTGGCCCTGATTGGTTCATTGAATATCAAAAGACATGACTCTGGACCAATCCAACGAATCCTGCTTTTACCATATGTTAATTTTTTCACTGACTCTCTTGAATTATTTGTAGAGGAAGCTTGGGAAGAGTTTGTTGAGGCCTTTGAAGAAGTATTCATAGAAATTGGAAATATGTGCTATATGCATTCAGGGGGTTGTTGGGATTGATCGTCATATATGTATGTATGTGGATGCTTGCACTGATGCTTCTCGTATCTGCTTTCTCATTTCTCTAAAACTGGTCTTTGGAGTGAATTCTGGAGCTCCACCTCCCTTTCATTATATCCTTTCGAGTGGTTCTGATAAGTTAATAATCAATATTAATCCTTCTAAGTATTACAAAGGCCAAGTTCTGTCATGAAACTTAAGATGGTACAGGCAGATGGGTCCTTAATGCAAACTGATGATATTCACAAGGTCAGGCTATACATCCACGAAGCCAGAGCTGTCCATATCCAATCATTTTTTCCCCTAGTCTCAAGAACACAAAACTATGTAGTATACATGCCAGATCAGTATGTGGCACTGTAATTCTGCAACAGAGATACACTAATAACAGAGAAGAAGACTTGGACTATGCGCATAAACCTTGCATGCTGTATACAAACGAACATGCAACAATACATTTAATAATCTCTGTTAATGTTAGGTAATAAAAATACTATTGTTCAGTGTTTGTTCATGTTGTTGCTGTTACAGTAACTCACAGAAGTGAGTACACTCCTTACATTTTTGTAATTATTTTATATATTTTAATGTGACAACACTGAAGAAATGACACTTTGCTACAATGTAAAGTAGTGAGTGTACAGCTTGTATAACAGTGTAAATTTGCTGTCCCCTCAAAATAACTCAACACAGCCATTAATGTCTAAACCACTGGCCACAAAAGTGAGTACACCCCTAAGTGAAAATGTCCAAATTGGGCCCAATTAGCCATTTTCTCTCCCCGGTGTCATGTGACTCGTTAGTGTTACAAGGTCTCAGGTGTGAATGGGGAGCAGGTGTGTTAAAAAAATATGTTTTTAACCCTCCTGCTGACCAGTCACATGGTCACACAAGCCCTGTGTGACCAGTCCACAGTTTTAAGCATTCAGAAACTAAAGAATAACATTGTTTTGAACCTGTGAATGTGAGAAAGTATTTTTTATCTCTATGTTTGGCTAAGTTTCCTGGTCTAATTTGAGCACGGGGAACTTCAACCTTGAATAAGCTGGGGCCAAATACATTGTGTCTGGTCTAGTAAGGCCACTAAGAAGAGCAAGAGTGGTGACACTCCCACTACATGCCGGACATGAAGCATTCCAGTCCCCACTCATAGCAGGGTGTTAATGTTGTCTTGTTCAGCTGGCAAATCGTTCATTATAAGCTTCCTCTATGAATTCTTCAACAGAGATAGTGATCTCAGGAAAAACTGAACACAGAGTAAAAGCAAACATCCAGGCTAAAGCTAGAGCAGAGGGTTCTTTGGGGTAAGACATAAACGGTGAACCATTAGATCAGAGCCACAAAGAGCTCAATAACAAAACTGTGATTAGATCCCACGAGTTAATGATTCTGTGGTCATTTTTTTATGACCACTGTATGGGATGTCCAGTCTTCTTAATATGGTCATTCCAACATTCCATTCATAAGCTTGTTTCCTCATTGGGACCAAAAAATGTCACCACAAGGACAAGGATTGTGGATGATGCCATCTTTGTGGGAACATTTTGTCCCCATAACGTAGGGTATACCTAAACACACACAAACACAAAATACACACATATTCCATTAAGTTTGCAGGCATTTCCTTTAACCCTAAAACACAATACAATGATAATGTGTGATTCAAATTGGTAAACCAATACAGACAATTCCTTCATATTAAAATATTACATTATGCCTTGTTGTTTGATTTTTTTTTTAAGGTCAGGAAATAGAGGGAAAACTTTTGATTTAAATTTTAATAATTGACTAAAGGTGTTACATTTGCACATTAAGTGTTGTTCTAGACTTAAATGCTATGCAAATGAAGAGGGAGGACTGTCAAGTACCAAATGCAGAATAAATACTCTGTGCTTGTGTAAACTGTTTAAATATTTTGTCTGGAAACATTTCACAAGTTTGTGAACTTGTTGATGCTCCAGATCTATATTTTTTCCATTTTCGGCTTTTTTGGATGAACAGGCTGTGGTTTGTATTTGACTGGAAACGTTTCAAAAGTTGAAGAACTTGTTAATGCTTAAAATGTATAATTTTTCCATCTTCAGCTTTTTGGAATAACAGGCTATTTAGAATAAACAAAGGTTTAGTTCACTCAGTGGCATGCACAGACCTCTGGAGGGGCAGGGGAGAAATTGCGATCCAGAAATCCACCGAGTTTGCTTACATTTTCTTTAAATATCTTAAGTGAGGCATTCATGATGGAGGAGACACTAGAGAAAGTTATGAGCAACCATCCCTACAGTCTTAAATACTTAAAACCCAAAAATGTGTTAATGAGTAACAGTGACACCTTGACACTCATCAGTAAAACCAATATGCCAGTAAAGTAAAGCACTATAACTACAGTAAGGCAATATAAGGTAAGCCCGACTTATGCTAGAGGCAAGTGGTAATTTGATATTACGCTTAAGGCTACCAGGCCTTTCAGAGACAATTATGGGAATTACTTTGTGCCTGTTTGTGATGCCAAAACAAACCTATGACTTATACTTCAGGGACTTAAGGAAGAGCCAAGCCCCGCATGAACACTTATCGTGGTGGAATTTGTTAACAGGATACGCATTTCAAACCTTCTGTCCAACCACATGGCTATATTTGAGGATTGAACATTTATTGTTAACCAGTCCTCCTTGCCTTTTTATCATGTAATATTTAGTTTGATGTAAAAATGAAATTGTTTCAAATTGCCTGTAAGACAAAAGTGCATTATTTAATTTGGTCACTGTCGGAGACTCAACCAAACTTTCCATTTCATTTTGAATATGATGAGTATAAGTTCAATGATAGTTAGCTCAAATTTAAGAGCATAAGACCGATTTAAACACCATAATTAATCACAGCAGTTTGCAGTTAATTACAGTTGATGTAACCATTTTGCCATGTGCATTTCTATGCCTTTTTTACTTTTTTAAAGGCCTGATGTTGAACAGAATCAGATTAACTGTACAAATTAAATTATAATTATTGACTGCGGGTGTTGAATTTGCAGATTTGCTTACTGTGTTATTTTAGATTTAAATGCAATGCAATCGGAGAGCGAGGGGAATTGGTGGTTTGGCTGTCAAGTACCAAACACCAAAGGAATCCTCTGTGCTTGTGTAACTATTGACTCAGGTACTGTTTAAATATTTGTTTGGAAACGTTTCAGTTCGTGAACTTGTTGGTTCTTTAAATGTGTATTTTTTTCAGTCTTCAGTGTTTTAAATACAAGCTGTTTTGCAAGAACAAATGGCTTGTTCAGTAGTAGTTGTGGTATGGTTATTATAGTATCACTGAGATAATGTTGTTATACATATTTTGGATTAGTTTAAATGTTTATATTATCTGTTTTAATTTAAATGTAGGTAAGGTTTTAGCAAGTTGTAATTAGTGTTTTTGCAATTTTTCATACATTTGATCTCAGTTTTACTTTATTTTAGTAGCCTACAACAAGATAAGCTAAATGAAAATGAGAAATTAAAATAAAATAAGTTTCAGTTTTTTTTTTTTTTTTGTGAAAGTTTATTTTATTTCAAGTGACACAAATAGTTATCTTGTTCTTGTTGTTTTGTTTTAGTTAGATATAACAGCCCTGTGAATATTATGTGACCTGCATCTTTAATTTGGTGTGCATGCAGGATATAGACAATGAATGTATTCATTAATTATTTACACACATCCAACGACATGCCTTTTGGGAGTCAGTTGTTGGCAGTTAAATTAATATTTTGCGCAATCATTTTCTCATGAAAGTGTAAATGCCATCTCCCAAGCCGTGGGAAAACATTGCATTTTCCCATGCATCAGAACGATAATAATGAACAAAGAAATGTCCAAAAACAATTAATGAAAATATGAGGTACTGAATAAATACTAAAAAAACATTTGCTGTAATTTCTTAACTCGCACTGAATTATTATCATTGATTAATTGACAGAAAACCTTAAATTAACTTTTAAATAAATGAACAGTATTATAATGATTAAGTAAACCTCTCATTGCACATTTCACTTGTGTCAGGGGAGTAAACATGGAAGTAAACATTATAACAAACTTATTTTTTCACTAAAAGCATTGAAATAAGATCTAATTTGCATTAAATACTCATAGATCGATTACAAAACTATACAGGTATTCAGGGGCAGGCTTTAAGATGGTTTAGATCCTACCTGTCCAATCGCTACCACTTTGTTTATTTAAACGGGGATGCATCTCAATTATCAACAGTAAAGTATGGAGTACCACAAGGATCTGTCCTAGGTCCACTGCTATTTTCATTATACATGTTGCCCCTTGGTAATATTATTAGAAAATACGGGATTAGTTTCCATTGTTATGCTGATGACACTCAACTGATGACTCACTCAACATTTATGAATGCTGTCATTTTTTACTCTGTATCTTATTACTGTATAACCATCATAAATATTATAATCATAATCAAACAAAACTCAGATCCACCATTTTGGTATAGCAATCAAGTCGCTGAATAAACAGTGCTTTTTTTTCTCCAAAATACTATATACAGTATACATACTGTGTACACACACACACACACACACATATTTTTCAAGAAATACAGTGTTGTCACAATTTTCAAATTTGAGTTTTCCGTTTGTTTGTTTGTTTGTTTTGATTGCAGTCTAAAAAACAGCTTTGTTTCTGCGAAGGTGGAGAAATAGTTGGTCAGTGAATCATATCGTGTTTTATAAGCAAGTACAATCCTTTCTGATAAGTCATCCAGGTACCCAGGTGAAAGCCGACAGCTTGATGGATGTTTTTAATTATGCAGCATCACTGTTTCCTGCTTGTGTGGCTCATGATTGCTTTCACATGATACACTTCTCAGATGCTTCTGCAGCTTTGTTTGTTCTTTTCTTATCTGTTCTTATTTCTCTAATGCATATTAGGAATACAAGGAAAATTTGGATTTTAATACCAGGAAGTCATACAAATCATTCATGCTTATTTGTTCTTAAAATATTTTTTAAGATCATTTTAAGCTTATTTTATTTGATTACCAAAATTAATACCTCATGTATAAGCTTAGAATTATGAAATTTCGGATTACAATTATGGAATGTTGCATCCAAAATGATCCCTGGTAGATTTGTGGTTATAAAAAAAACAATATGCTGCAAAAGTATTGTCTCTGAAAAAAAAGAGCAAACTTTGCAATTGTTTTGTAGTTTGTTTTTCTTTTCATTTTGTTATTTAAATAGTTGTTATTGCTAGTTTATACTGTAATTATTGCTAATACTGTTTTAGTTCTTCTGAAGTATAATACGCTGAATTCATTATGAGAAGCTTATAAATAAAGTTGACTGGACTTGTTTGAGATTTCGCTGCCAAATGTGACTGCATTCAACATTTGTCATAACTACAGTTAAATGTTGAATAACCAGAACACAGAGGGAGCCAACTTTTGTTTCACGGAGTACTCCTCCATTACATTAATATCTGTTAATACAAATATGTTCCCATTAAGTTATGAAAATTCTCTGAACATTTAAGAACATCAGGTTTTTTTATGCAAATGTTAACATTCCATTTGATAATTTTGCATTATATTACTTGTTTTAAATGTTCTGTGAACATTTTGTTCATTCAAACATTTTTAGATGAAGATCGAACTAAAACGTTTCAGAAAAAAGTTAACTGAACAATATATAAATAATGTTTTTATGCTGATAGTTTGATAACATTATTCATAACCAGGTAACTCTGAACAAATATGATATTACATTACTAGAACAATGTTTGTTCATAATTTTAAGAGAAACTTGCCAGAACGTTAGCCAAAGTTTTGAGAAGTCAATAAGCAAGGCCTAGACCTACAGAGCAAACATCACATAACTTAAAAAATATTCATATTCATTCAAGCAAGGCAGTCATTTTAGGCAGTTTATGTGCTTTTTATTAATTTGTGCTTATAACACTTTATAATCAATTGAATAACTGTAACACACATGTAATGATTGACAGATTATTAGTTAAAATACATTCACATGTTTGTCATGAATGTTTGATTAATTTTATATATTCGTATTTGAATGTTCAGAGCTATTGATCTGTTAAACTGTCATTTATCAAGTTGTCAGTGAACGTGTCTAATGTGTTGCACCATGTATTAAATAGTCTTTTGTTTCTGAATTCAGTGTTTCTTCATTTTTTTGTATTTATTTGTGGGAACGTTGTCAATTATACTAATTCGAGTCGGCTAGTTCACCACAACATACAATTAAAATCCAAACAGGGTACATACATTTAAAAAAACTAAAAGCATTTGTAGACAATATACCATGGAAAATTGGTATATAGACAAAATATAGACAAATATTGTTCTATGTAATTTCATTCCAAAAGAAAATGCATGTGTTGTGCAAAATTTCCTTTTAGGAAGAGGGCCCTAATAGTTTATATTCAGGATTTACTTTTTATACTGACTGACAACAGGGCTGGACTGGGACAAAAAATCAGCCCTGGCATTATTTGTTCCAAGCGGCCCACCACCACCCACACTTCTATCTATCTATCTATCTATCTATCTATCTATCTATCTATCTATCTATATATATATATATATATATACATATACACACTACCAGTCAAAGGTTTTTGAACAGTAAGATTTGTACTGTTTATTTAAAGAATTCTCTTCTGCTCACCAAGCCTGCATTTATTTGATCCTAAATACAGCAAAAGCAGTAATATTGTGAAATATTTTCTATTTAAAATAACTGTTTTCTATTTTAATATATTTAAATATTTAATTTATTCCTGTGATTTCAAAGCTGAATTTTCAGCATCATTAATCCAGTCACACGATCCCTCAGAAATCATTCTAATATTCTGATCTGCTGCTCAAAAAACATTTATTATTATTATTATTATTAAGAATTTTTCAGGTTTCTTTTTCCTTGAAAGTTCAGAAGAACAGCATTTATCTGAAATATAAATCTTTTGTAACATTATAAATGTCTTTATCATAATTTTATAAATTTAAAGCATCCTTGCTAAATAAAAGTATTAGTTTCTATAATATATATTCAATTATTATTGGACCTCCTTCAATACTTTCAGAATCTTTAATTATTACAATTATTTTGTGTCTGTATTTTAAAATATATATGTTTATATTAACATTTTAATGACAGTGTTTATTGAACAAAAAAGTATTATTTTATTTTTCAAAATAAGCAGAAAATAGTACAAACTTTGCTAAAGTGATTGTTTCGAACAAGTATTAACTAAGACATTGTTTTAAAAAACATTATTTTAGTATAAGTATTTGTATCAATACCGTGTGCCTTTTACCCCATGGTGGGCCTTTTACCCTGTATGTGTTGGGTAAAAGGCCCCCTCTTGCCACCTCATACATTTATACATTTACTAGAATGATTTATTTTCACACAAAATCTGTTGCTCCGTTAATCTTTAATACAACGTATATATTTGCTCTGCAATTATACATTTTAGGCGCAGTGAATAGCAAACTTGTTCTTAAGCTGGGCCTTTAGCCCCATTGTATCCCATAGTGTATAATGTTACAAAATACTGTTCAAAAACTCGTGACTGGTATATTGAAATAGATGTTTTGGATAAGAATAAAACGTCAGGTCCGACAATCTAGTGTCTTTTTTTTATTTAAATCTAGATTTATTCGCATTGGCCCATGGAAACCTTTATGAACACTCTTCACTTGACAATAAAATCACGGGGAACGAATTTAGGTTTTATTAAAACGTGTTTTGTATTCTACAATCGTGGCGCACGCACACATTAGGCCAGAGACATTTGATTGGTCCGCCATGTCATATAAAAAGTAAAAAACATGCAATTGAAGCATAATTAATTTCTAATTTGCATTTTGTTTTCACATAATTTGTATTACATTTTTTTTTAAACAATTAGAATTTGGTTTTAAAACTATTTCAAATATAAAAACACTTTTGTATAGTTATTTAATAATTCAAAATTGTAATTAAAAATGTAATACATTTTAATATAATACCTGTATATAATATAACATTTACGTGTTTGACCCATGGCCCTTAATCAAGTTTGGAGAGCCTACCTCAGGATGAATGGTCGGTAGCTTATTTCTGGTATTAAATTATTTAGAATCCCAAAAGTTTATCCCCATCGAGCCTAATCTAAGAATCGGTCTACCGTTCCAGACAAGAATCTGATTCAGATGATAAAAAACAAACTGCACTGTCACCCTGCACTTGACACTAATTGCGATAAGATTCGATGGAATTCGAAGGTGCAGGAATAATCGTATTATTTAGATAAGGACATTTCTGGAAAGCCCTTAATTGAACCGAACACTGAAACCAACTTTGACGGGTCGTTGACACGGATACCTATACATAATTACGACACAGCTAGTCACGCACTTTTCGTTTTCAACGATATAATGCGATCAAACCAGACCGACTGCAGCTGACGCCAGCCGTCAATGTGGAAACCCCGAAGGCCCCTCCTTTCGCAACTTGTCCTCACCGCTCGATCCGAACTCACACGGAGCATGGCTCGAAGCGATATAGCCCCAGTCATGCAGAGGCAAAGCGAAAGCGAGGAGATCCAGCAGTGACGGACGTTTAATTCCAATGGACTATGAGCGTTTCAGTGACCGAAAGACGAGGAAAGCATTAAACATCTGACCACCTCATTTTCGTGGAAAAACAATATGAAAACATGAATTTCAATTTGTCCATCTTGAGGCGAGTTTGCAGCGACGGCTTCGGTCTGCATGTGACTATGGCTGAAAAATGACCAATGGTAAGTTCACGCAGTCAGTTTCCCAGTCAAGGAAATGAGCTGAAATAATGCATTACTCTTGCCTTCACGGGCACAGCGTCGTTTGAGCCTGACTTCAGGATAAGCTTGTATTTATAGCTATCATTACTTGGGGGTTCCCGGTGATTATAAGCAACAATCAAAACGAAACTTCTAAGTGATTTACAGGAAAGCGTGTTTATTACGAAAGTGAATGTTCTCGAGGGTTTATTCGTGTGGAAATTGTAGTTTTTGAATGGCAATGTATTAACGCTTGCTTGCCTAGTGTAGTGCAAATCCTGCATAGGACTGAATGAAACCGTGCCATTGTAACTTTTTAAGCGTTACACATGTGCATTTTTGTATTCGCAGCATCGTCTTGGTACTTCTGTTTTGATGCTTATTATTCTACCTCTTGCACTTTCCTGTGAAAGTGACCACAATAGAAACCAGATCACGGAGGATTACCGCAATATCATTAGGATACAACTGAAGAACGTTGTAAGTATTAATATCACATGTATGCCACCAGGTGAAGGGATTCAAACAGTTTTATGTTGGCCTATTATCACTTGTGTGTATATACACATTGTAAAAACGTCTATTCAATTTACACTAAAATGGGCAGGGTAAAATGGATAAAAAATATGCATTTGTTGCAGGCATGATTGGATATCTGCCGTAATTTACATATCATGTACAGATACATTAGAATATAGCTGATACAGTGAACTATGAATCAGATTTGTAACTTAAAATTGATTAATAATTACCACCATAATAATATGGGTAATAAAATAGGCCACATGATAAAGTTCATAATTGGCCTTTTCACCAACCACTGCTAATAAACGCTAATCTATTAGTAACAAAACAACATCATACAAACGCAATGCTTTAAACATTTGAAGAAAAAAAATTAATGCGACAAAACACAAGGTACATACCTGATTACGCAACATATATTTTACAGAAATTACTTGTATTATGTTAAAAATAATTTAGGTTTTCGCTCTAAGGACATTATTCATTATTTCACAATACAATTTTTTCCTGTTTTACAGTAGAATTATTTTTAAAATTGAACTGAATTTACATAAGTATTTATATATCAAGGTAATAGGGAAACATTTGAAATAAAGACTACTGAAAATAATGTACCGTTATATAGCATGTAATACTTTATTTGTGCTTTTTCAGGAGGCTATTATTGAACAACTCAATTCAGACTGCACAGTGAGAAATGTCAGCATGTCGAAGGAGCCACAAAATGTAAGAAAATGTCTATTTAACAAACCCCATCTGTTGCAGAGTGTGCTCGTATGTTAGTCATAGTTCTCTCTTAAACTGAAAGAGATAAAGTTTCTTCTCATACTTGACAGCCTTTTATGTGTGGCAGTAAAGTCCCATCCACTAAACGTGACGCTGTTTGGCTCTTTCGCTTTAATACTCTGCAGATTTGCTTTGTAAATGTCCTGACCTGCCCTTCCCACTCATTCCAGGCTCATATGACGTTCAGGGTCACAGCACATAGATACAGATGGAACTTGTTAGTTTAATAACCCTGATTGAATAGAAAAGTTTTTCCTGTAATTAATTTGATGTTTTGTTTCTGATCCGCTCACAGACACAGTCTATCCACAGAAAAATCTGCAGGGTTAACGGAAATCTGAGGAGAATCGAGTGGGGACCGAAGAATGTAAATGTCCAACTGAAAGATGCGTCATATCAACTTGTGGAAGAAATAAATTCGTCCTTGGGATGTTGGTGCTATAGACAGGTAACCGAAACAACCTGTTTCCTCACATTCGGTTTTCTTTTAGATCATTTTCAATTATTTAAACCTCCTTTTTGTTTCATTTGTGGATGAATAGAGAGAGGGGACAAATAAGCCAAAACAGCAAAAACGAAAGGGGAAGCTTTGCAGAGTGAAAGACATTCTGGCCAGCATACAGAGACACTTTGAACAATACAATGCATATCTGTCACTCAGCACAGATCTTCCAGTGCGTGGGAAGACTTCAGAGCAAACCGGTATATAATACTTGGCTTCTATCCATCTCGGAGCTCTATTACAACAAATGAATGTACAGAATATGAAGAAGTAACTGGACGCGCCATGTGCCAATCACACTATTCAGTATTTGACTGAAGAAAAACTTTTTATAGGAAAATATGCGCTAACTATAAACATACTACTTATGCATGAAAATGTTTCAAAACGTTGTACTTCGGATTGTTAGTTTTGAGTACGGAGGGTGCAGCAAATGGAACTTACACTTACTTATCTAAAAAGTTGGTTTCCAAGCCTATATTATATTAATTCTCTTGGCTATAACTTTGTTGTTTCACTTCTTTTTTTGGGAAGTGACCCTATCCAAGCCTTACAGATTTTCTTAAGTCTTACAATAAAGCCAAATATTAAGCTTTTTTGGACAAAATTGAACTGAAAGTGTTCCAAACCCAGGGAATTAAGTTAATTCTTTTTATATGAGGTTCTTTCTTAGTTTTGTGGGTTATTAATATAGCCGTTTCTTATCAAACCTTTTAGGGAGTGATATTGTTAGTTTATAATTAAACTTTGAGCATCTGAAATGGTTCTGTTTAACATGGTTGATAACTATTTTCATTATTCTACTGCATCTAGCTTTGTGAGCAACACTTGCCAAGAAAATAATTGAGTTTTTGCTTTACTGTCTTTATTTAAAAGTTTATATTGGTAAAAACAGTCTTAAACAGCATAGTAATGCAATATCTACACTGACTTACAGAAATTTGCTGTAAACAAGCTGCCTGTCATTCTTATATAAAGAAAATCAACAGGTGGGCTTATATATGGTACATTAACTTTTTAGGGTCACTTCCCCTGTAAAAAAACCTATCTGTTAACTTTTCACATATTCACTTCATATATATTTTTATATATTTTTTCAAGGACGTTTGACATTAACGGAGATTAAAAAACACATTATTGTATTGCTATGTAACATCAAATTACCTTTTTATTTCCCATTTTATATGTAACTTCATGCCAGTATAGCTGCAAGGGAAACAATGGGTTCATATAGAGAAACTGAAATATGGAACAGAAAAAAAAAACTCAAAACTAGGGCTGTCAATCAATTCAACATTTTAATCAATACTTTAATGGATAACAACATATATTGCATTTCAATATTTGTTGAGAAATGCCCCTAAATAAAGATAATGAATGACACTATTGTGAGGAAATCACTGTTTAGGCATGATAAAAACACTGGGTCAGTGATTAAATGCTTATTTTTGTAATAAACAAGTAATTGTACTTAATGTATTAATCTGGCAGCCCTAAATAAATGATTAAATAAACACATCAAGCAGAACACAATCTGATTTATGTTTTCCACTTTATTTATGTAGGATAAGTTCAATCCATTTTAACCATTCTATACTTTAACAGCAAAATCCGTCATAATCCCAAAAGCAGGTATTCATAAGCTATATTTACTGCCAGAGCAGCAGTAATCCAAGCATAACAAGGTGCGGAGTGATGCCTGAAATGTATATGAGCTTGAGATCGGCACAAACATTCACCAACTCCTCGACCTCTCTCACCCTAAACCAGCAGTGATAAAGCTTAAAGGCTCAGAAACAATAAAATACCATTGTAAAGCTACTTTATGTAAGGTTGTAATATGGTGGACGCTCTTAAAGAATGTGACATGACATTGCAGTTGCCTTGAAGTTTTGTATGTTGTGTTAATGTGTAAATATGTTGGACAGACTAGATCAACCAAGGTTGAACAGATGTGATGGATTGTATGTCTAATAAATACACAACGACGATTTCTAAAAGTCATTTTCTTGTTCAATACTGTTAAAAACACAAAAAACAATCAAGAACATATACAAACAAAGTGAAAAACAAAAGTGGAATACTCAGCGAAAGAACTGTTGTCAATGCATGTAACATAAATCTTTGATATTATTTTGAATTATTATTTGAATTATTTTGAAACATAAAATAATTTAAAATATTTGAAATAAAACAATGATAGCATTTAAACTTCCTCAAAATGACACACTACAATACGATTAACATTAGAATAGTTGCATTTTGTGTGTGATATGGTCCCATTTTAAGGCCTAGATCAATTTAAATTTCAATATTTGAATCATAACTATAATGGAGACAACACTACTCCTTGTGTAGCAGTAACCAATCATATTGCACTTTCATATTTCCCCCCCAAAATAAAAACTAATAAAAATACTGAGCAGAAGGTTGGAATGGGATTCTTTGAACAGAAACAGAAGCAGATTACAAGTGAAATATTTCCACAGAACAAGGATTTACCAAGTACACTAGTTGGTTGAAAAGTAATACTCAGTTTTTGCGGCTACAGTGAGTCAGTCTTACTTATATGTACTTATAAAAGGTACATTCGTTTCACTCCACACTCGCAGCAGAACTTGGCCCAGTCAACAGGGTACTTGGTCCCACACTCATGGCAAAACTTGGAGCTCGTTGTGGAAAAATGTATTTCATTTTCTTTTTTCACATCATTCCTAACAAAGGAAAATGTGACTGAGTCAGTGTGGACTATTTAAAACAAAACAGCAACCCAGAAGTTAGGTTAATAACAATTGACTAAAAGACCTTTTGGAATTAATGTTGTGAACTGGAAAAGACAAAGAAAAGAATTGAATTGGAGCAGTTGATGGATCTCTCGGTCCATTTCATTTGCATTCATCACCACAATTCCTAAGAAGTCACCCACACTTCACAGTGCAGAAGTGCCGTACACCAATACTTGCAACAGTATATTTTACCTTGAAATACAGGTGTCTGCATTCTGAACCTTCTTCTTGTTCATCCCTATACCAGAAGCTGGATTTCTCAGTAAGCTTTGTGAAACCATGCACTTGGGTTTAATGTTCCCTCTGCAAACACAAACATAATGATCTCTTAAAGTCTGAAGAAAATGTCAAATATCAGGACTGGTCAGTGAGCTGGTATCTTACTCAGAGGGAGGACTGGTCAAACCAGAGGAGGTGTTCTGTAATAGAGAGCTCTTCACTGAGCCAGTGGATGAGGTTTTGCTGCTAGGAATCCCTGTGGATGGAGAGGGGAAAGAGCTTGTTGAACCATTGACAGAGCCTTGATTTTAAAACAAATTAGTTTTGATGTCCTTATTTTAATATGAATCAAAAAAGTACAATCTCTACAATTTATGTTTGGATGCTTGTCAACTCTATGGCATTAATGTGCATTTGAAATGTTGTGTAGAGAGTCCAAAGACTGTTTTAGTCCCCCCTGCACACGATTCGTGACGTCACTTGCATTCGACACGAATCGTGTGCATTGCCAACGGAGACAAGACTATGGTGGTTAAACGATTAAAACTAATTTAATATCATAACATACAAGGTCCTGCTGTTCTGTAGCCACAGATTTGCGGGTCTTGTATTTTTCTCCTACAGATGACTTGCAGGACACAGTATGTTATGATATTAAATTAGTTAATTGTCTCCGTTGGCAACGCACATGATTCGTGTCGAATGCAAGTGTGACGTCACAGGTGGCAGAAAGTGCAAGCAGCGATTGCAAGTGACATTGTATTTTAGTTAATTTTTTCTTGTCTTCACCACCTGGCTACTGTTGTAAAATGTTGAGAGATTTAAACAAAAAAATAATCAATAAATAGAACAAAATAAAAAAGACTGCAAGTGACATCACTGGCGGAAGCGGAAGTGTCTGAGCGTGCAAGTGCAAGTCTGCAGCCAGACCCTATTGTAAAAAGATGCAATCTAATCCTGTTGACATGAAATAAGCCTGCTCCCGAGCAGGTTTAAGTTTACAGACCTGTTGCTATGACAGCAAGTCCAGGATGAGCTTTGAAGACCAACCAATCCAAGTTCAAGCTAAATCGTCATCAATCAAATCCAGCTAACTGAGTTAGTGATATACGAAAAACGGGAGACGCAGACGATGAATGCAACACATCAAGAGCAAGAGTGGAGTCATATAAATAGATATTTATCAAATGTATATATTTATGGAGTCGAACGCAATCAAGTATTGGTTGTTGTTGTTGTTTTTACATAACTTAGCGGTGTCTGACTAGGCTTGAGACGAGTGGTGATGACAATCGTTTCACAAAATATACAGATTGGCTGTACACAAGAAAATGCAAGGGTGTTGTTTTCAGATCTAGCCACTCTGGGACCCAGTTTCAAGCTCCCAAAACAGTGGATCCATCTATAAGAAACGATACAAAATTATGATACAACATTTTTACTATACAGCTACACGCGTCTCTGTGTGTACTGACTCTGAGCCCATACACATCTGTGCCAAGTTTGGTTACAATATCTCATTATTTTCAAAAGTTATAGCCATTGAAGTAAAAGTGATTTACATGTGACAAAGGCACAAAACAAATTTACTGAAACTTAAAGTTCAAACTGAAAACAAAAAACTAACTGAAAAATTGCTATAATAGTTTATAAAAATCTATAAAATACAAGCTGGATTTGAAGCACTAAAAACTGATATTTTTTGCTCACAGGAGCAATCCTGCAGGTTTAATAGCTCTGCTTGTGTCCAGCTTCACAAAAGTGATTCTTGATGAAATAACAAGGAGGAAATTATTGATTAAATAGGGAAATAATTGATTAAAACGAGTCCATACCTGTGCCAGCACCCTGCCCATAGGCTAAGCGCTGAGGTAGACGAGAAGACACATTGGAAACCGTGGATATAGCAGGAGAGTTTGCCTTCTTTGTTGGAGGAGGTTTAAACTGCAGACATAGAAAAATGCAACGTTTATAGAGAGAGCAAGAAAAAAAAATTAGAGGGAACCTTGGTTACAAGTGATCCCAGAGCTAAAAAACACATTTATTGTTTGCATTTCGTGCCAAATTTACAATGTAAATGCTACAATTTCTTATATTAAAAGCAAAATACGTTTATTGCAATTATGGGTGGCAGGCCGCGCTAAAAATAATGAACGTGAATTATTATTTCCAAGCATTTATACCGTCAACCAAACAGCTTGTAAATTTACCTCAGAAAACACTAACGAGTGTTGGAGCCCTCATTAACCTATAACATTTGGCGGGAGACACATGTTTTTGTTTTACTTTTACTGATAGGGGATGGGTCTCTGTCAGTGAGTTAATCACAGAGATATTGTAGAACGAGGTTTCATGTTTCCATATTCGTGCTATAGAAAAAATATTTTTTGCTTGGATGGAACAACAGCTACGCTAATTATGTCTCTATTTGTTTCTCTGTTTCTGCCACTAAAAATTACACAAGCTTCAGTCTGAATCCACTCCTTAAATGATCTGAGATGATCCTCAAATACCTGAGAAGAGAAGAGGCCAACCCCTCAGATAACCTCAGAGGAAGCCCACCCTCAGACAATATACAGAATTAACCAAATTTTGCCATAAGTTAAATATATTAAGTTTCTACAATATATAAATATATTGTAGTAACTTCATTTCATGTAAAGCTGCTTTGCAACGATTGTATCGTAAAATGCGCTATACAAATTATCTTGAATTGAATATTCAAATAAAGATTTAAAAATAAAAATGTTCGCATATTCCCAAAAATATTTTGTTTTAAGTGTCACTGATTAACAAGTACATGTTCAGCTAATTGTCAGCCTTGATGTGTCTGCATCTTGCAAACAATAAGTAGATATAAATACAAGCAGCCTTTTAATTTACAGCTCAGAATAATCATGGCTGATAGCAAGATATTGTGAACGTATTAAAGAAAACCAAACTGGATTCAAGAACAGGGGTTACTTCTTAAAAATCGAAGTAACAGTTGTTACTACATGAAAAGAAGGACATAATTGAATTAAATGGTTTGCCCACAACAGCCATTTTAGGATGGTTTCTGATTTGGGTTTTAGGGACTGAGTAGTCCTCGTGTCCTTTAAGTTTCTCCTTAATCAGCAAGTTAAGAGCCACTTTTAGCCTTAATGGCTCATTTCGACTGAGTGGTATGGTTCAGTACAGTACAGTTTGGTATGCAGTTATGTCTGTTTCCATTGTCAGAAGTTGTGAATGGTACCAAAATAACAAACCGTACCACTTTTTTGATACCCTTCCTTCAGGGTACCTAGACTCACTGCAAAATGTTGACTGGTTGACAGAGAATCATCACTTGCACGGGTTACATTTACATTTATGAATTTAGCAGACGCTTTTATCCAAATCGACTTCAGGCTATACATTTTATGTCAGTATGTGTGTTCCCTGTGAATTGAACACACACCCATCTGCACTGCAAATGCAATGCACTACCACTGAGCCACAGGAACAGTGTTACAAGGAGAATGACAACACAAGGGGAATGAAGCGTCTCCTTCACTCATTCCGTGAACTTCCGTCATGCTGCTCGTGCATGTTGGGTTTGTTTACATCAGAGTGCGCAAAGACAAAAAAGTATAACAGTGTATTTTTTTTATTTTATATTTTCACACACATACACACAGACAATGTCATGCTTTCTTCTTCATGTGAGAATGGTGTCAATCGCTACTTGTATTGTATTGTAAAACTTTATTGTCCACCTGAGTGAAAAATTATCTTTGGCTCACCAGCACAACAAAATTAGCGACAACATACATAGTAAAATAGAATCACAATCATAGTCACGTTACACATAATACATTAAAAGAGAATACAAAAGATACAGTTCATGCCTTACGCACTTGTTGCATTTGGGATAAAGGACTTCTTAAACACATTTGTATTTATTAGAGGAACTCTATAACGTCTCCCTGACTTCAAGGGCTCAAACTGGCTGAAAAGAGGATGAGAAATATCTGCAAGAATAACGCCTTCTTCATTGCTCTTTCTACATAAAGTTGTATTAATTATTTTATTTGCCATGGATACAATTATGGAAAGTTTGTTCTTGAGTCTGCAATTTAGATGCTCATCCCAAGCAGAACAATAAAAGCTTCAAACACTTTTCGACAATGGATTTATACACAAGTTCCAAGATGTGATTACTGACACCAAGACCACTACGCTTTTTGAGAAGGAAAAGTCATTGAGAGAATCTTTTAACAATATACTCAATTATCAGCAAAACGCAACTGAGAATCCAGAATTGAACCAAGATACTTACAATTTTCCACTTGACCCTCTTTTTCACATCTCGCGTTTTACACAATTCATTCTTTAGTCTTGGCAACATTGATTTCTATGTTGATCGTTAAAACTTTATGCTATTCTCTCCTCTGCAGCATCAACATTCGGACCGGGTACATAAGTGAATATAAGAGTGATCTGGCCAAATTCCCACAGGAGATAAATTGGTCTAAAAGAGATAGTTAAAATCTCAAAATCCGGCGTGCATTCTCCCCCCCCATGCAGTACTGTGTGGCCCAGCTGTTATTGACAAACACACGCAGCCCTCCTCCTATAGATTTAAATAAGCTGCGCTCGTCTCTGTCCACTCATATTGTTGTGCACCCTGTTAAAGGGTTAGTTCACCCAAAAATGAAAAATAGCCTGTGATACGTTTGTGATTTTAAACATAATAAACACTTCTCATCTCTCACACTTCCTCTAACCGTGGTACGCGGAAGCTGTTCAGGTGGAAGACGAAGGATGTCGGCGCTGCGTGATTAGTGACGAACCCGAATAGAGAACAAAACAAAATGAGGGTAATGAATTAGAAGTACAAACTACGATATATCTATAAGTACAAACTACGATATATCTATATTAACAGTATTGCTTCTTTCTGTATCACTTACAAAGAATATATCGATATAGCGTACAAACTTGATATACCGCCCAGCCCTAGTATAGGTGAGAGCGTCTTTTTGGTTTGTCCAGCAATAGTACCCAGGTTCAAGTGCCGTGAAGCAGAATAATATCCATAATGGTGCGAAATACATACCGACAAGAATGCAATACTGTTTTCAGCAAGCGTAATCCGCATCTGATGACGTGAACGGTTTAAAAAACAGATAAAAAAATAAATGAAAACTAACAAACAGAGTAAACAAGGTGAGCACAGGGTCAGAGTGAAGCTGCACCCCCCCCCCCCCCCGAAGTTCAATTCCTGATAGGTGAGTAACACCGGCGTGTTTACACCGTTTTTTTAAATAAAAACAGCGCCTATTTGAAAATGTGCTTTGCCGATTTCAGAGACGTGAACTCCACGCGATCACCGGTCGCTCAATGCTCATGTATCCCGAAGAAAGGAGCATAACCTCGGCTAGTCCTTCTGACATTTACCGCTGGCTCTGATGTCTCTGTAGTGGTTAAACATAAGATATAATTTGTTTTGTGTAAATCTTTGGTCTTTATTGTACTATTCTATTGATATGTTAAAATTAAAACAGGCAATGTTTGATATAATACTTCCATTTCATTGTAATGTATGTACGTTCCCTGAAGTACATTTCTGCAGCTATTAATTTGTTTAAATGAAAACAAAAAGAGGCAGTGGTGTTTTACATATTTTGTCTGTATATACAGTGAGGAAGATTGCAGTACCCGAGGCGAGCTGACTGATGTTATCAAGTACGCTGCTGTTTGAAGAATTACCAGACTTGCATCGTTCCATCCGCGGGAGCTTACACTCCTGAAGTCTGAACTACCAGGAAAGCAAGTCCGAAATTTGCATTAACATTAAGTCACCAGACTATTTGCCTAAATCGACTAATCTTCTCTGTAGTTTAGACCGCGATGGACACGCGGACAGCAACAGGTCTGGGGGAAAAAGGTTCCGGAGACATTGTTCCAGGTAATTTCGGTGGAAAAGCTTTTGTTTCACAGAACTAATCGTTGCCTGGGTTGCGTAGGCTACATATTTGTTGGGCGGATCTATCAAAACAGGGGCGAGACTCTTTTCGGGTAGGGGTGTGTTTGTTGTGGCAATTTCAAATATCAACATTGGCTTCCAGAAATCGCTTACCCTGCCTTTAAAGAGACAGCACAGCTTTTAAAGTAAAGCCTGCTGAAGTCTGTCATTGATGTAAATCAAGAATCAAAAGAAACAAAATCACTCGACTCCTCTAGTCGCTGATTAATAAAGATTAATATGTATAGCTTATGCAACTTAGTTTATGTGAAGATTGTTTTAAAATCTCTTAATATTTCAGAGCCTATCAAATGTTAAAAATAATGGCTTTCAATTATACTGTAATGTTGAATGGCTATAATGAATAGGTAAATTTGAGGGAAAATGCATGTAATAGAAACACCAGTAGCAGTATTGGTATCAATACTTTATTAATAATAGGCTACTTAGTAAAAAGATGCCATTAAAAACATATTTAAAATATACTGTCTTTATGTTGTTTCTACATTAATTTGGAGGTTCGATGTGAAATTATGACAATATAAATATGTGATTAATCATGATTAATTACAAAAAAAAATTATCGATTGACAGAAAAAGACTAATGTTAACCTTTTATAGGTTTTAGATGTCAATTTAGAAATATATCCCCAGAAAGATATCTGGACGGCCCCCACCTCCTTGGCCCCCTTTAAATTTTCAGTTTGATATTACCCTAAAATGAAGCTAATTGAATAGCCCAGCTCTAACCCGTTAAAATGGGTATGGAAATAATTTTCAACACATTCACATGGCAAACTGAGTATGTGTGAAACAGGCGTAACACGATAGCTTACTCTGTTTGCCGAACAAGAATCTCAAATCAAGTTTAAGTTTTGCCCTTTGGCTATAGTCTTGGCCTATCAGGCCCAGGATTTACCATGCCCTCTTGGTGTAAGAGCGCACTTCTCGAGAGGCGTTGCTTTCTCTTGGGCATTGGCGCGGGGCGCCTCATTAGCAGGCATTTGTTGAGCTGCCGGCTGGGCGACACCCAACTCGTTTGCGAGATTTTATAATCTCCGTGTAGAGCCCATGTACTTGCCTCAGATGACCAGTGACACTGGGACCTGCTCTGTGTCAATCACGCTCGCTGCGCCATTCCCCTCTATGGACCGGATATGTGTGCTTTTATTGCTTCTCAGTTCAGTTCCCCTCGGCGAACCCTGTTGAAGTTCCTCCCACACCCTCAGCAGTCAGATGTGGCGGAGCGGCAGAAGCCAGGTCCAGCACTCGTGTGTAAGCCTAAGGTCATCCCTTGTGCTGGGCTAGGTGCCCGTGTGTAGTGATTCCCCTTTGGGTGATCCCACATGTGTATCCTTTTACGGTATGGCTGCCCTCATGGTGAGCCCGTGTTTTTCCCTGTCAGAACCTTCTGCCGTCTTTGCTGTGTATTCATCTCACCCCAGGCTGGCTGAGTCTACCTCAGAGACGTCCATATATTGTACTGCCATTGGTCAGTCCATGCGTGTAATTTCCACATGGTGCCTCCTTTACAGGATGTGGCTTCAGTAGCGTGCCTGACTTAGGTACGCTTTCCCAGTGTTACCCGCTGTACATAACAGCAGTGGATAAGCCCTGTCCTCCTTCCGTCCCGACTGGTATGGGGGGACTTGCCGGCTTTCCGCAGGGCACTGGAGGGGGTCAGCAATAGTGGCGTTTTCATAGGGATTCCACTACCTCAGTCACTCTGACCTTACGTCGAACATGACTGACTAACAGGGAATGTACTAACCCTCGTTCCCTGAAGGAGGGAATGGAGACGTAACGTCCCATCGCCACGGTTGGCTCGTCTTGGCACGTCTCGGCTCCTCAGCGAAAAACTTATGTGCGTTTGCACGCGCTCTCTTTTTATACCCGCGCTGTGGGGCGGGTTGCACGTGGCGAAACACGCACGCCAACTGTCATTGGCTTGTTTTGTTAACACTCGAATGTGATTGTACTCTCGAGCGAGATCCCACTACGTCTGACATTACGTCTCTGTTCCTCTGTTCAGAGGTTTACGTACATAACAGAGACGTTCTTTATTATAAAGCAGTATTCCCAAGTGATAGTGTTCAAAAGGGTCGAGACATCCCTTAACATTTTAAAATGTATTCGTATTAAGTTTCTGATAATTTGGTTTATGTTTATCACGTTAAAATGGCATACTTTTTACTAAGTAAAAATAAATCCTGGCTGACCCCCAAGTGATATTTACAGTGAAGCCTCACCTGAGTCTTGGCTGGGGGTTTGGCTTTATCGCTCCCAGGTAACTTGCCTTTGCTGGAAATTCTTGACGCTTGCTCTTTACAGAACTTGATGTGGCGATCTGCTGCATTCTCACCAAAGCGTCGCTGGCAATAGGGACACTGGATATAATCTGTAAAAGTCAATCGCTTTTACTGTTTTTACCGATCTTACTGTAACTCTTCCAAGTGTCAATAGACTAGTGTTTAGTTTTTTACCTGGATCATAGGATGGAGGAGGGGGTGGAGGAAGGGGTCCACCATCTTTCATGACTTGATCCAAACCTTTGGCAGCACGAATGGTGGCAATGAATTCTTCATGCTTTCGGCGCCAATTGGACTGTTTCTTCGGTGGTTCAGGCTGTTTAAAACAAACATTTAGTCTAAAAACATTTAATGAAAATCAAACAGGAATGCAGGAAATTCTAATTCTAAATTTCCTAGATCACCTACTACATAACCTTCAAAGGGGGAATAAGATTACTTAATTATTTAAAATGTAGGAACGTACCATTATTACAATTCTGATAATTTTCATGTTATAACTAAAAATGATACATGGACAATATTTAAATTCTATACCATTTTATCTAAATGAAAAGTAAAAACTATAATAAATAATAATAATATAATACATCATATTTAAGACTACAAGTGAATGTAGGCCTCACAACATTATACCGCACAGTATGAAATTGAAATTTACATGTTGAGACAGAGCTATTTTTATTAGTGTTTTAAGTTTTAAAATGTTGAAGATTATTATAGTCTAGTTTAACTAAAATGTTTTCTAAAACATTTTCTAAAAATCTTGATGTACAACATCTACCAAAATTTTTTTATTAAATTATTTCCTATCAACAACGGTTTCTTTTAGAAAAAAAAAACACACAACAACAAAAACAACATGCAGTTCATCATATATCTGGAATTACAAAATTAATCATGGCTAATTTTATTCTATTGATACGTTTGAAAACAAGCAAATCATCATAACAGCAGAAATACTTGGAATGTTGGAAATATCTTGAATGTTGTGTTGGATAAGTTGAGAATCACTGTTTTTAACAACAATAATTGTGTTTTGTATGTCAGGAGAGGTAGATAAACGTTGTTTATTGATCCCAGTAGGTAGACGTGAGAAACACAATGAAGGGGGGAAAAAATCAAGATTATTTACAACTCTTTTGGAGAGTTTTTTTCCAAAGTAAGCAAATATTAAACACTAAATTAGAAGGGACAAGTTGAGACATAAAATTCAGTGATGAGAAAGAACAAACAAAAAAACTAAATCAAACATTCAACTTACTTTACCAGACTTAGAACTGCTGGAAGAACTTTGTAACTGAAACCTAACCAAAAGGGTTTTTAGAATATTTCTGGACACTAGTAGCCGGGGAGGAGAACAGCCCTGAATAGTGGGCTCTGTTTGAGACTGAGGTCTTTTTCACATTTGCTATGCTTGCTTGAGGTCAAACCAGAGTTTGACTGTTCTGAATCCAAGCATGTAAACTGGTAGATTGACATTGTCTTGATATTGTTGCTAAAGCTATATTTGGCAGTTTCAAACAAGTTGTCTGATGTATTCAGAGAGTTGAGAAACAACTGTCATGTTCACACTGTCCCTCAAAAACTTTTGTTGAGGTTGTGGGGGAAGCCAAGCATGATATTCCTTTAGACTAACTGATAAAGAATGGCACAAACAACAAAAAGGTCATGGGCTTGGTTTCCCAGGAACAGCCATGCCGGAAAAATATGCAACAAGGAAAGTGCACACAAAAATAATAATAAAGGAGTAATTCATGGAGGACTAGAGACTTGCATTGAGGTTTATGGTCATGGTTAGAACTGTGACAAAATCAATAAAAGTAAATGCAAATAAAAACAGTGCACAAGAGAGAGAGAGAGAGAAAATTAACAATTATGTCTACCAATATTTTATAATTTTCTTATTATATTTTACTAAAAGATTTTTTGAATAAATGAATACCCTAATAAACCTGACTATTTTCATGTAAAACAAGTTCATTTTTATGTATACATAGCAAGTCCATTTGGATAAAAGCATCTTTTGTAACACTTTTTTTAACTGCATTAACTACATTTTAAAGAACATTAAATACATTTAATCCCTAAAGTGTGTATTTTTAATTACCACAGATTAGCATTGAGGTTTTTATTCCCTGAGAATTTCAATCCCAAAAATGACAAATTTAAATAGTCATGCTCAACGGATATTAGCATGTTGAGGCAGTGTAAGCTTTAGCCCAATCTGTATTATTTTATATTATTATTATTAGCTATGCTGGACAGGGAATTGTAACTGCTTTTATTCTCATGTTGATTTATTACTACTAAGATGAATTTGGGGAACATCACTTTTGCAAATGTGTGCAGTGACACTGCGAAAGATTTTATGGCAACAGCACACAACACTGTTTCTGACTGTGCAGCAGTCTGAACAACACACTGTAATCACTTACAGTTCACTTCCCATTAGCTGTGAAGAGGAAGGGAACAAATGCAGTTCAAGTTAAACTGGATCCAGGTCCAAACAACTACTGTAAAAGTGTCACTGTAATGTTTAAATGTGGGCATTTCCTCACCTTTGGTTTTATGGGTTTGACAACAGGAATATCAGTCCCCTCTGCCCTTTGCCTGCTGGAGTCAAACACCTTTCTTTTCTTTACTGCGGTCTTCTGGCAGATCGGCATATGTTTTTTCTACAATAGATAATCAGGTAGGCAGGTATTAAATTACTGTGAGAACAGTGCGCTTATTGAGTAATAATACCAGGTGTTGTGTTTGCTTTGTGACCTGAGAGAAATAAATGCCTTGTTACTAATCTTGATTTGGCAACTACATAAAAACATAATTGGTTAGTTTACTGCTAGGCAACACAATGTAAACTACAGATTTTAAATAGATTAATATTTTGTATTCAACAATCAAGCACTCAATTATGTAAAAGTAACAATTAACAATTACAATTATAATGTTACAAAAGATTTCAAATAAATGTCATTCTTTGGAAAAAAATGTACCATGGTTTCTATAAAAATATTAAGCAAAACAGTTTTCTTGAGCAGCAAATCAGCGTATTTGAATGATTTCAGAAGGATCATGTGAAATATATTGCGAAGTATATTTTTATTTAATGCCACGTCAGTATCTTAGGCTATTTTCATGGCAAAGACAATAAAAACCAGCAAACAAACAAACACAAGTTATATTACACAATATTTTTTACATTAACATATGATAAAAATTAAAAATACAATTCTGGCAAAATTATACTAAATAGTGAGTTTGAAAATATATTAAAATAGAGAATATTTTTCTATATAATAACATTGTACAATATTACTGTTTTTTTTACTTGTAGGTACCGTTTTTAATTCAAATAAATTCAGCCTTGGTCAGCATAAAATACTTATTTAGAAAAAAAAAACGTACAGACCCTAAACGTTTGAACTGTTGTGTACATTTTATATCATAGTGCAACTTGCTAGGCAACACAATACTGCACAAACTGTAACTTAATAAAACAATATGATTTATATAAATGTATAGGTTTAATTTATAATGTCACATTGGTATTTTTATTTTTGTTAGCACACACATTTGATTGGCAAGATAATGTACATCATCCATTCAGAAATACTTACAAGAACCTTTAAAAAAAACCTTCTTCCACATATTTTGCAGGGCAGCAGGTCTTCGGAAAGAGAAGATTCTGTAGACAGAACACAGAGAATAAATAGTAACAGATCAGATAATATAGAAAAAACACAAACACAAAAATGATAAAGATGAATATTTGAGACTATCTGGGTGTGATGATCAGTTAAATCAGATACAGGGTGAAGTGTGTGGAAACGGGTCACTCCAGTCAGTCCATGTAAAACAACTGATGGACTGATTGAAGGCAGGAACCTAAAGATGTGAAGGATGCTGGGAGAAATAATCTTGACATATGATTTTTTATTTTAAACAGAGCAGAACAAACCTTTGAAATACAATGGAAGTTTGTTTTGCTGTAGCTCACTTCACATTAATCAAATATCACAACAAAAGCACTTCAGCTATCTTCCATCAATCTATCCATCTGTGTATGTATATACACAACGTTCAAATAACAGTTAAAAGTCAGTATTTCCCTACAAGACGTCATTCTCTTCCCTGGTGATAACCTCAAACAACAGCGACCGAATAAACCAAAGCTGCTCTCCCTTATACAACCACAATGATTGAATGCTAAAGGTTAGAAGCGTCATTATTTTCACAATATTTGCATAGGCATTAGTTTGTGTTTTTAAAGCCATACCTTCAATTTCCTCCATCTTTCTCGCCTGGTAAGACACTAAGGACGATGCTATAGCAAGTAGGCTCTTCTAGACAGCCGTTCCGCATGCTAGTATCCTTATTTGTGATTGGTCTTTTCCCGTTTCCCTGCAGAAATAAACGTGGTGCATTACCTGCAACTGGCCGCTAGGTGGGGCGTGGGAGGCGACCAGACTGTGCATAACAATCTGTATAAATATTAATAATCTTCCACTGATATTTTGACGTTATTAAAAATAGATTTTCTGCATGCATACATGCATGCCTACGTGTTTACACTATTTAATTTTTCTTGTCATTATAATTACTGCACAATTTCCAGAAACAGCTCTTATTTGCAAAAGCAAAATAAAGTGTTTTTAATGTTGTTAGTGTTAATGTTAGTGTTTTTAAAATAATGTTCCTGTCAGATGCCATATTGCACCATATTATTCTGTTTTGAGGATCCTGTTCACATGGCCCTGGGAAGCAACAATCAACATGTGTTTTGGACGAAATGTCAAACAATAGAGCCCTTGTTTAAAAACTAGATTGCTGAATGCTGGGCATCCCAGCACATATGTCATGTTTGGTGGGAAATGCATTTCAAAGCAACAGCTGCACTGTTTGGAATTTACTTAATGAAATCGTATGGACAGCAGTGTTTTATCTGAAATTGCATATATGTAACAATGGACCATAAAACCAGTCACAAGGTTCAATTTTTTTTTTAATTGATATTTTTACATCATCTGAACAAATAACCTTTCCGTTGATGAATGTTTTGTTAGGATATGACAATATTTGGCTGAGATAGCCTACAACTATCTGAAAATCTGGAATCATAAATAATATAATAATAATAAAATAAATAAGTAAATAAAATAAAACTCAAAATATTGAGAAAATCACCTTTGAAGTTGTCCAAACGAAGCTCTAAGCAATGCATATTATTAATTCAAAATTAAGTTTTGATATATTTACTGTAGGAAATTTACAAAATTGAACATATAATGGAGCAAATATACAAAATATCTTCATCGAACACGATCTTTACTTAATATCCTAATGATTTTTGGCATAAAATAAAAATCAATAATTTGATTTTTACTACTTATGACTGATGGTTTTGTGGTCCAGGGTCACATTTCCTATTGAGTATTAATGAAAAATCAAACGAGAACTCAGGCGAACGAATCGTTCTCTTTCACTTGCATTCAATGCATTATATATTTCGAAACGAGTGAACTCATTCTCATCACATAAGTGATTCTGGCAAGTAAATCAGTCTCACTTTCAATATGAGAGAAACTGGGCGGGAAAACAACACAATGACCAAACTGTCTTTTTAACCCCTTCGGACACTGTGTCCATTAAAATGGACATCACATGACAGCTCATGTTTTTTTTGCTTCTGGAGCATTTCACCTAAGTTAAAGCCTGCTGTCCATGAAATTGGACGTTTGTCATCCAATCAAACGACAGTAAGGCTCTGCCTGTTGTAATTTGAAAAAAATCCATTATGCTGAAGAGAAGCATGGCAGCACTTCATTCCAAACACAGAAGTAAGCAACACTTTCAATGGTTTTATTCACATTTATTGATATGTTTGCCAATATTTCATAGATTGTATATAAAAAAGTAGGATTGCATTTACTAATTAAAGTTAAAAAACGATTGTAGAATTGCAAGCTTTAAATCAGTATTTTTTCAAATATATCTGTCCATTATAATGTACAGTGGGTTCAAATGTCTGTTACTGAAATTAAATCTCCAGTAATGCTGATTGAACTTTCTTATATAAAAAAATCTATATTAACGTGCTAATAAATTGTTGAAACTATATCATACACAGTTTATACAGTTCTTGAAGTTCTTGAACATATAGCTGATGGAAATATCTCAGATGTTGACATTATGCGGAGTGATGAGGAAGATGGTGATGCTAGATCTACAACAGTTGGTGAGTGTAGAATGAAAATTAGGGTTAGTTAGTTAGTTAGTTAGTTAGTTAGTTAGTTAGTTAGTTAAAGACATTGCATGCAATTAAAATGCTCCTCAATTTATTGAATGCTATTATATTGGATATATGGTCTCATAATATGTTCTGTAAAAATAACTTAGAATATAAAACTTTTATGAAGTTGTTTTGTAAGGGACAGTTTTTGCTATTAATTTCAGGGGAGGACAGAGATGAGCCACTGTTACCAATGTTAGGGGAAGAAATTGAGATTGAGGCAGAGGAAAGTCAGAATCAAGAAGTCAGAGATGATTACGAGCATGAGGCAGATGTAGATCCAATACATGATCCTCTTGCAAATGTCACAAAAAAGAGTGATATTCATTGGCATCCCACCTCTTTCATCCCAGTAGACACAACATGGGAAAGCCCTACCACTGACCCCCGTGAGCCACTAACACCATATGGCTACTTCAAGCAGTATGTTCCCAGTGAGATGTTTGAGCTGATGAGCATGATGACCAATATATACGCAGAACAGAAGGGAGTCAAGGGGTACAAACATGCCTCAGCTTCTGAGATTGAAGTCCTTGTTGGCCTTCATATGGCAATGGGAGTGCTTGGTTTTCCAAAAGTGAGAATGTACTGGTCCTCCACTATCAAAACTGGAATTTTCAGGGAAACCATGTCTCGAGATCGTTTTTTTCAACTCCGTTCCAACCTACATGTGGTGAACAACTATGAGAGGCCTCCAGGAGACACTGACGTGTTCTTCAAGGTCAGACCACTCTATGAGTGCATAAGGAAACGCTGTCTGCAGCTACAACTGGAGGAAGAGCTCTGTGTTGATGAGCAGATTGTGCCTTTCAGGGGAAAACTCTCTGTGCTCCAGTATATCAAAGGGAAACCTACACCATGGGGAGTCAAGATTTATTTCCTCTGTGGCAAAAGTGGGCTTGCTTATGATTTCCTCATCTATCAAGGTGCCACAACAGAGCTTTCTGAGCGAAGCAAAAAGGTTTTAGGGCATGGAGCTTCTGTTGTCACCCATCTGTGCCAGAGAATCCAGACTCCTAACCACAAGATCTTTTTTGACAACTACTTCACCACCTACAATCTCCTGGAAGTTCTCGCAGAAAAGAAAATCCATGCTGCTGGAACAGCAAGGCTTTCCCGCTTTGCAAATCCCCCACTGAAGGCAGACAAGGAAATGTCGAAGAAAGAGCGAGGAAACCATGATGAAGTTCAAAGTAGAGATGGAAAGGTTGTTCTAGTGAAGTGGTTTGATAACCGCTCTGTTGTGTTGGCCTCCAACTTTGTTGGTGTTGGAGATGAAGATGAAGTTCAGCGGTGGAATCAAAAAGAGAAGCAATATGTGAAGGTCAAGCGTCCAGAGGTTGTGAAGAAATACAACAAGGCCATGGGAGGGGTGGACAAGCTGGATCAACTAATCAGCCTTTACAGGATTGAAATCAGATCCCGCAAATGGCCACTGCGCATGATTTCTCATGCCTTTGATGTTGCTGTAGTGAACAGCTGGCTTGAGTATCGTAGAGACAATGAAAGTAAGGGAACTCAGCCACAGAAAATCATGGATCTCCTTGAATTCAAAATGAATGTGGCTGAAGTGCTTGTGTGTGCTGGGAAGCCACAAGGTTAAAAAAAACGAGGGAGGCCAAGCAATTCTAATACAGCCAGTGCCAGTCCAACTCCACATGATGTAGCTGGACAAAAGAGAGTGGCAATGGAACGGTGGCCAGTTCTTGAAGTTCAAACAGATATGGTTGACCTCATGCCAAATTACGATGGGAAAAAGAAGCAACAAGATGCAAATTGCGAGGTTGTTCTGGAAAAACACATGTCTTCTGTGATAAGTGCAAGGTGCACTACTGCTTTGTGTTACAGAGAAATTGTTTCAAAGATGCACACCGAAAATGATTCTAACTTGACCACAGTAATGTGTACAGTAAATGTCTAAAATGACTGCATTGTTTGATTTCCAAAATGTTTAGTTTGCTATAAACAATGTGCAGTCTATAAAACAAAAACCTCAAAATTAAAGTTAAAATGTTATACTGTTCAAGTTTGTGACCTTCAGAAGAAACTTCAAGGAAAGACCAACAATTTGTGTTATTTTATTTTTAATTTCATGTTGGTATGTTGTTTGTGAAGTACAACTGTTTTGACCTGATGTCCATTGAAATGGACAAAACAAAATAAAATTAATTAAAGTGTTTAAATTTTCATTATTATTATTTGGTCTCATTTATGGAAACCTTAAGAACACGGAAAATGTACTTTTACATTTTTCTGAAACTTGGAACATAATTCAGGTCTGAAGGGGTTAAAGCATCATATGAGTGACCGGGCCATCATAATGAATACGACTCACTGTCGCCACCTACCGGCGGATGTCGAAACCCAAAACAAAGAGTCGCTGAACGAATCAGTGAACTGATTCAGAGGATCCGAGTCACTGAGATGAATCAAACGCCTCAGCACTACTGAGCATTAGCAGATAGAGTTGTTTTGGATAATCCTCGCACATCATAACGCGCATACGTCATCCCTCTCCTAGCTGTCTTGCAGACTCGTGGACTGAACCAGCAGCAGCAGAAGCACCACTGAGAGCACCGTCGCATCCTACTGAAGTATTTAACCATAACGACAAAACTGCACAGCCTTGACCATTAGGCAAACGTCCAGCTTAAAACAGGTACGATTTGCAAATTCGCTCGGCTTTATAGATAAGCCATCTGAGCCGTATTCTACGACAAGTGCGCCTGTTTCATTAGCATCTGTGTATAGCCTGACAGATTTATATAACCCGTTGCATTCATGTAATCTATAAACGCTGTATGCTGTGCTGTAAATGAAATAATTGTTCCGTTAGGATTTGCACTTGTAGCTGTCATATCTGGATATGTCATGTTTTGATATGATGTTAATTACCGAGTACGTTACACGTGACATGTCAACGACGAGAGCGAGTAGCCACTGTCTTAGCACAAAATGATTGATTATTTCTTTGTATTTTCATTTGTACTTAATATAAAATAATGCTTTTACGCTCTAAATGTTCATACATCTGTCTGGATTGTGTGTTCATTTAAACAAAGGCAAAGAGATAGAGCTAGAATATGTGATTAATATTCTGCGTTTGAGGCAATAAAGGTTTTAATTATGAATGAAGCAAATCTGATGCACATTGTAACTAACATTAGAGCCTTTATAATTCCAGAATATTCTCCATCATAATATATCAGATCAAAATTGGACAGCCAAAAAACAAAAACAAAGAAAAACTAGAATGTGAATGACAATTTAGTTTTGACCATTAGATTTTAAATTGGTAAATAAATAAATAAATAAAGACTCTGAAATGAATAAAAATTTACAATTATAATATTTAATTACTTTTTCATATGACTTTTGTTTATTCGTATTAGTATTGCAATGATGACATTGTATTATCCTTGAAACCACCTGTTCTCAGGTCATGCCTCAATACTTCATATAGCTTAAAATGAGTAAACTGGAGTATAAATGTATCTTTTACCATTGCATATTTATGAAAAAATGTATAATAGCCTATATGGCCCTGGACCACAAAACCAGGCACAAGGGTCATTTTTTTTAAACTGAAACTTCATCTGAAAGCTGAATACATAAGCTTTTCATTTATGTATGGTTTGTTATGATAGAATAATATTTGGCCGAGATAAAATTATTTGAAAATCTGGAATATGAGGGTGCAAAAAAAAAATCTAAATACTGAGAAAATTGCCTTTAAAGTTGTCCAAATTAAGTTCTTAGCAATGCATATTATTAATCAAAAGTTAAGTTTAGATATATTTATGTAGCGATAGCAAATATACAAAATATCTTCATCGAGCATGATCTTTACTTAATATCCTAATTATTTTTGGCATAAAAGAAAAATAGTTAATTTTGACCCATACAATATATCGTTGGCTATTGCTAAAAATATACCGTGCTACTTATGACTGGTTTTGTTGTCCACATATTGGGTACAATCGTATTCAATGTTCATTTTGAATAAATTATATATTTAATACAACATTTTCACTACCCAAATTGAGTGAGAAAATGGATGAAGGTTGCACCTGCTTCTCAATTTAATTCTTATAAACTTTTATTTTCTAATTTGCAAGCTGTTCCATCCCAGACATCAGTGGTGTACACGTTATGCAAAAAAAGAGGCACACCCATATCTGCACTCTTTCGACAGCAGTCCTCTTTTGTTCTTTGTTATGTCAAATGTGAACCTGCTGATACTCTATTGTTAAATTCTCAGTTTGCTAGGGCTGTTTTGTCCAAACTTTTGCACAAGCTGTCTCTGAGGGTGCGTTGGGGGATTCCACAGAGGTCTACCTAGACATAGACAGGGTAAGTGTGTGTGACAACTCTTCTGCATGGTTGTCACTGTTGCCTTGAGGAACTGCTCACTCAAGTCCATATTGATTTTTTGGACTTGGACTTGAATTACTTTGCCAAGTGAGCTTTAGATTATGTCTCTTTCCCATGTATAAATGGAAAAAGACAATTCATTTAGTGCTTACAGCTAGAGGCATATCAATAGAATGCAAGATCGTGATATATTAAGTATAGTGGTGAATTTTCTGTATAGCTGCATAATTTTGACCTTCATTGGAAGTATATATTCATCATATTACTACAAAAATTTTGTGATTTTATCACTTATTTAGTAACCAAAATTAAATCAATTTAATTTTTGTTGGAGAAATGGTGAATGTGAGTATAATGCTGTGAACAGCCCTTTAATGATGACCTCCTTGTGGTGTTTCACCACACAGTGGCACCATTTTGAAAGCAACAGCTGAGAATGACTGCACTGAGATGATAACATGGGCTAAATATAACTCTGAGCTCAGGGAAGACCGTCCTCACATCCCATGAGTGATATTTAGTTCAACAAAATTCTAGTTAGTCTTGCAGATCTGAGTACATCTGTTTTGATTACCTATTCAAAGGTCAGATTATTATATTATGTTTTATGGGACATATTCTTCATGCAACATACAACAATGATCTCTGGTAAGAAAGGAATTCAGAAGGACAATTTAGAAATGCATGACATCACAAAGGTGACACAGAATAAACAGTCCCTTATTCAAGCTTATCTTCTTATCTAGGCCAGATTATGGCTGCTTATAACATCTTTACATTGTTACTTGCTCAAGTTTTGTACAGTTATTGTTCAAGTGTTGATCAGTAATAGAATTAGTTTGAAAATTTTCAAAATGTATGAATCCAAGGAGTTACATTATACTGTTTAAAAGTTAGGATCAGTAAGATTTTTTTTATGTTTTTGAAAAATGTATTTTATACTTACCAAGGCTGCATTTATTTGATCAAAAATACAGTAAAAACAGCAATATTGTGAAATATTATTACAATTTATATGTATATATATATAATAAAATATAATTTATTCCTGTGATGTTAAAGCTGAATATTCAGCAGCCATTACTCCAGTCTTCAAAGTCACATGAACCCACAAAAACGTTTAATTTAGCTGATTTGGCGAATAGAGAATATTTCTTATTATAAACTATGTTGAAAACAGGGAAATATTTGTTGTGGGAATAATTTTGCTTTGATGAATAGAAAGTTCAAAAGAACATAATTATTTTGATATGGAAATCTTTTGTAACATTATAAATGTTTTTACTGTCATTTTTGTATCATCTTAATTAATCTTCTTGCTGAATAAAAATATGCATTTAAAAAAAAAACTTACTGACCCCATACTTTTGAAAAGTAGTTTACACTATAGCTGTATACATTCTAGCTTGTTGCATATGTTTGTAAAGAATGTTTTTACAATGAAAGTAAATTAAATATGTACAATTATATATATGTGTGTGTGTGTGTGTGTGTGTGTGTGTGTGTGTGTGTGTGTGCGTGCGTGCGTGCGTGCGTGCGTGTAGGGATGGGTATCGTTAAGATTTTAACGGAATTACTACTCATCGATACTGCTTATCGATCCGGTACGTTAACGGTATTCTTATCGGTACTTTTTGTTTTTCATTCATACATACAGTGCCCTCCACTAATATCGGCACCCTTGGTAAATATGACCAAAGGCAGCTGTGAAAATAAATCTGCATTGTTTATCCTTTTTATCTTTCATTCAAAAAATTCACAAAATTCCAACCTATCATTGAAGTAAAACAATTGAAAGTGGGGAGAAAATCTCATGATGAAATAAATGCTTTCTCTAGTTCATGTTGGCCACAATTATTGGCACCCAATTATTGCAACGTCCTTTTTCCAGGGTAACAGCTCTGAGTTTTCTCCTTTAATGCCTGAAGAGTTTGGAGAACACCTGACAAGAGATCAGAGACCATTTTCTTCATACAGAATCTCTCCAGATCCTTCAGATTCACAGCTCCATGTTGGTGCTTCTTCTCTTCAGTTCACCTCACTCATTTTCTGTAGGGTTCAGGTCAGAGGACAGAGACAGCATGGTAAAAGATTAATTTTGTGCTCAGTGACCCATTTTTGTGTTTATTTTGATGTTTGTTTTGGATTGTTGTCCTGCTGGAAGATCAAAACATGGCCCATTATAAGATTTCTAACAGAGGCAGTCAGATTTTGATTTTTTATCTGTTGGTATTTGATAGAATCCATGATACCATGCATTTGAACAAGATGTCCAGGACCTCCAGCAGAAAAACAGGCCCACAACATTAAAGATCCAGCAGTATATTTAACCGTGGACATGGGGTACTTTTTTTTATCCCTGTTTGTACTAAACTCATCTGGTGGGGTTGCTGCCAAACAGCAATTTTTTTCAGTTTCATCTGACAATAGAAGCCAGTGCCATTTGAAGTTCCAGTCGTGTCTGACAACTGAATTTGCTGGAGTTTGTTTTTGGATGAGTGAGGAGAATTTTTCTTGAAACCCTCCCGAACAACATGTGGTGATTTAGGGGATGTTTGATTTTTTTTTTTTTAGGTTTCTGACCCCAAGACTCAACTAATCTCTGCAATTCTCCAGCTGTGATCGTTGGAGAGTCTTTGGCTACTCAAACTTTCCTCCTCACCGTGCATTAGGATGATTTAGACACGTCCTCTTTCAGGCAGATTTTTAAAATTTTTAGTTGATTGGAACCTCTTAATTATTACCCTGATGGTGGGAATGGAGATTTTCAATGTTTTAACTCTTTTCTTACAGCCACTTTCTATTTTGTGATGCTCAACAATCTTGTTCTTCACATCAGAAATATATTTTTTGTTTTTTCTCATTGTGATGGATGATAAAGGGAATTTGACCTTTGTGTTCCTCATATTTATAATCATGTGGAACAAAGTCATGGCTGGACAATTTCATGCTCCTAGTCACCCTGGTGTGCTAAAAAATGTAAATATGAATGGGAATATACTTCAGAGATATTTTACTCATAAGAATTTTTAGGGGTGCCAATAATTGTGGCCAACATATATTGGAGAAAAACATTTATTTCATCATGAGATTTTCTCCCCACTTTCAATTGTTTTACTTCAATGATAGGTTAGAATTCTGTGAATTTATTGAGTGAAAGATCAAAAGGATGAACAATGCAGATTTATTTTCACAGCCGCCTTTGCCCATATTTATCAAGGGTGCCAATATTAGTGGAGGGCACTGTACATACATACACATATATGTATGAAATATATATTTATATGATAAATTAGCATAGATAGATAGATTAGCAGCTTACCTAACATTGCTTTATATTCTGAAATGTTAAATACATATTTAATTAAATGAATATAAAGCATCAATTTGTAAATGCACCAGTGTGCAGGCATTTTTAGTGTTTTATATACATATGATAAGATAGAGTAAGAACATGAACAAAGAAACAAAGTTAAACAAACTGACAAATATACCATTTGTCATACCATAAAACAAATGTACAAATTAAATGAAAAAAACAGTGCTTTAATTTTTCCATGAATGTAACATTAATGTTCAAGGTAAGTGATAGCTAAAAGTGATCAAATGTAAATGAACACTGCATAGTTTTCACTATATATATTGATAGATTAATGCTTATTAAAGCTTTAACATTATTCAGAATAAGAGCTGTGGGTGATTTTCTCTTTGATTAACATTGATGACGCAGTTTGTCACTTTAAGACAAAATATTGACACACAATTTTCTCCCAACTGTTCTCGTTCACTTTAAGATATAAACTGTATTTAAGTGAATACTCTTCAAGCCGGCTGTTTTTTTTTTATACATGTTTTATGAGTATTTGATCGTTTGGACGCACCAAAACTCAAAAGTGTCCTTTGCTTGTCAGTTTTAGAGCGCGCCGCGCACGCACACACACACGCACGCACACACGCACGCACACACACACATACACGGGGAACAGCGTCTCTCGTGTGGATTGTACTTTCAACGTTTTATTATCATACATGTACAGCAATTTAGCAACTGTAAAGACTGCATTTTACAACAATCGACAGACGATTGATCTGATTCTGACGTTACGCTTTGGTCAGGGAGGAACGAATGCGCGCCGCTGTGAAGGGAAGGAAGTTGTGCTAGAAAAAACGCGGCTATAATCCTTAGAAGCCAAAAAAAAACATTAAATAAACTTAGTTTAATATAACAGCCACAGGTCTAAAGTGTAAGCATGTTTTAATGGTTAGTTCTCTCTTCTAACATAAACAGGGCTTTCATGTTGCGCGTGCTGAAACTCATCCACGTGAGCGCGATCTGAATTGGGAATAGCAAAAATGCATCATAGACAAATATTTTAATATTATTGCACATAAAAACAGCTGGTGACTCTGGTGGGATAGAATTTGCAAGATAATGTGTATATATAGCAATAATAAATATATGTGTGTTTTCTTAATTTCTCCAGTACCGATAACAGAACCGTTAACATCAGAGTTTATCGATACTCCGGTCTTTTATAATTTAGCCCCGAGACCGATTAAATACCGGGTTTCGGTACCCATCCATACGTGTGTGTGTGTGTGTGTGTGTGTGTGTGTGTGTATATATTATTTAAAAAGCTAAATAAGCTATACAAATATGTAAAAAGCTATAACATATGTAAAATATTTTAATTAGTATATATTATCATTAATATATGTCGTTAATATCATTAATAAGTGTCTATATGAAAAAAATAGACCATTGCATCAGACCAAGTGAAAAATGGAACTGCTATTAATATATATATTATAAATAATAATACATTTGACATTTTATTTGTGAGAACTAGTGGCCCAATGAATAGCAATAAGCCAATACATATTGTAATAATTATAAGGACATTTTAATGCAGCAGTGATGTTCATGTTCTCTGTGATTGATTCCATTTAGTATGTATTAATTGTGACTATATTCTTAAATTCACATTTTTATGTTTAATGACTTGCAAGGCAGCTGCACATCACAACAGGTCTGAATAAGAACATCTCTCTGTCACAGGCACTGCTATGTTGAAACGCGTTAGATATGACTGATGTCGAGGTGACATATGAAGACTTCATCGCCTCTGGACGGACCGGCAGACGCAATGCTGTACACAACATCCTGGGAACCTCCGGCGGCCTTGGACTCTCCCAAACTCTGTCTGAGCTCAATATCAGCAAAGCAGGTGAGTAAAGTGAGTGCTACTTCTTCAGAAAGAACATGGAGTGTCATGAAAATACTGCAGTAATGTAATATGGCACTGAGAGGCAGGCTGGCCATGAATAATGCACCAGACAAGCCTGCTTTAGGCAAACTAGAGAGGGCATGTTACTGGCTCCCTGCACCAGTTTATAGTGTGCCGTAGGGAGTCGTATTCACTTGTTTTCATTAAAACCATCTGTCTCATGTTTCTGTTTTTGTTTTCACTAACAAAACTCAAATGTTTTGCTCTCAGAGGCAGGGAATGATGAAGAGAAAAGCCAGAGCTTGGCAGACTCCGAACCCAAGCAGGAAGAAGGCAAAGGAGAAGGTACATAACAGACTTCAGTGACAGAATCAGGAAATACCCCCTCTAGTGGCTGATTTTAAAACTGAGCATGGAGGGGTTGACACTGAAAGAAGTGGAGCATCCCTCACCCTTAAGGATCTGGACGGAGGAGACTTTGCTTTGAGGAAGCTACTGTGAAAGGCTGGGCCTTAAGAATCACGGCACTGCTGTTTTTCAACAGCAAACACTACTTTAGCTGATGTAGGTATGATTTATACTTAGCAATTCACTTTAGTTGTTTGGTACTTAGAGTGACTGGTAGGAATTTGTGTCAGAAGTAATGACATTAGAATGGTGAAGACGCTCTTGGGAGATCACATGGATCTTATTTGGAACGCCACCCACTGAACTCTTGATTAACTGCCAGAGTAGCGCAGCTAATACGCACTCAATGTTCAGTCATTTTATAGGTGTAGTGATGTAATGTAATATCAGATTTTGATATTAAATTGTGCTGTCTTTGATATCACGTTGATATTCACGTAATATAAGCGCTGCACTTTTGTTAAACACTCACTGAGTTCAGATTAAACTGTCTATGATGGTCTTGCATGGCACTGCTCCTGACAGAATACCTGTGTGTAACTGTTCACATCCCGCAAAGGACTAATCATTTGTGATCCGAACATTCGCAGCATGTGGTGATGTTAATTCCGTGAGTGTTTTATGATGATAATTCTTGTATTATGAGCGTGATTCGAAGTCTGACTGACACTGCCTAGTAACCTTTTTGAAAATGTGTTTAATAGAGCTTGCCTTATCAAACCTCTGCCCATATTTTGTCTTCCAGTCATTAGCTCTACGTCCTCAATTTTGCATAAATATATTTGATGATATTTTCATCTGTGGGTATGTAAATATTTGAATAAATTCAAGCAATCTTTGGGGAAAATGTGATGTTTCTTTATTATCAATATATCTATTATTATCTATCCATCTATATGTTATATATATATATAATTTATTAACGTATATATACAATTATATTATTATTTATTAATGTGTTAATTTAACAATTATATATGTAAAAAATGTATTGCGTGTGTGTGTGTGTATGTATGTATATATATATATATATCATTTATTGTTATTTATACATTTATGTGTAAGCATTTACTATAGTATTTTAAATGTTTATATTTATACATATATTTGATTATTTATTTAAATTTGTGCATCTATTTTTTTAATGTATTATATTTATTAATGTTAACTTTTCAAATATAGCAATATAGTATTCGTTGTTAATTTTTTTATTTAAACTTTCACATAATGTATTAATTATAATGTATTTATTTGGTAAGTGATTGATTATGATTTATTGTATTAAAAATTATTATACTATATAATATATTACAAATTATTATAATATATTATATTATATGCTCTGTAATAAGACAGTTATTGAGACAGTGACAGTGATATCCCACTGGATGACGCTGTTCACTCACAAATCTCTTTTATTCGAGTGCAGCTCCACCAAATGGGTGTTTGAAGCCAGTGCACAATCACATCATCCATTTTGGAGTATTATATCAGTTCCTCTTTAAATGTCAGTTATGTTTAATTACATTGTATAAATGTAGGTGCCTATAGCTGTATAATATTTTCAAAAGTGCATAGTTTTTGCTTTCTCTCCAATATATGGCAAGATTTAGCAATGCAATTTATTTTCCTGATTAAAATGGATTTATTCATACATCATGACAGGAAGAAATGAATTGCAAGTGAGGAAAACCTGTGGAAAGACCAGAATTTCCTTTCTTCTTCATTTGCCGTGTCATTTCTCTGTAAGTATTTTGAGACCCCCGAGCCCTTTGGCAGAGCCGCTGACCTTTTCTGCCTTTTAAGTTGCAGAGCTGCACATTAATCATTAATCAGCTTACACCACACTGAGGTTCACAGTTCTCAGCCAATTTTCACAACCAATGAATCCATGTGGCTTTTTTGAGAGATCAGTTATGTAATTGTGACCCCTGTGCACGAGCAATAGAGACAGAAGGTGGTTTAAAGCCAGATGAGACCACGGCCTTAAAACTTTGATCACACACTCCAGTTGTAATTTCAAATCTGTCAAGCATGTCTGTCCACTCAATCACACTCCATAGAGGTGGCGTCTGGTGGACCCTGTAGCTTGCGTTTGATTGGAAACCAAAGAGCGAAGGTGCATTTGTAGACCTATTCGTGGGCCTGCATGAATTATAATATCTTATTATGACAGATCATAAATAAAAACTATGCAATGTCGGTCTACAATGATCGAAAACTCACAATTCATCCTCAAAAATGAATTGTGAAGACCTCTTTTTCATGCATTTACAATGAATAGAACTGCAGCCAAACTTGCAGAAACTCTCTGTAACAAATTAGCTGTTTCTGTTTACTTGTTCATATATTGGTGTGAGAGAAGGAAGATGTGTAAGAATAAAACTCCTAAAGTTAGACTTGGACTGTGGCCTTGCTCTGGATTGCAGAGTGAAAATTCAAATCTATGCGGAGCTATTATTCAGATGGAAGGTGTCTGTACGTGTGGGCAGGACTGAACGGCTCAGGGGAGTGAAATTGAATCTGTGGTCTCGGAGCTCTGCTACTCTTAGTCTGCTACCTCTGACAGTGATGGATTTTGTCCTGATGGGAGAGTGTCATACTATCATTCCTAATCTGTTTTTATTTTCTCTCTCTCTCTCTCTCACACACACACACACACACACACACACACATACCTACTTAACTATAAAACGAGGACACATGACTGAACACCCTACCTTTGGGTACACCTATTTCTCAAGGGTCTAGAGACAAAAGAAAGGTATGTCTGCGATACAGGAGATGCTCTCTTTACACTTATCAGTTGATATTCTCAATAAAAGCCTTCTATAAAGACCTGACATTTTACCTTCACTTTAGGGACAAGTATTTTTTATGTCACTTTTGGGGACAAACACAAATTCTGATCAAGCAACAATTTAAGGACTTTGGTGATACACAAACTCTGGTTAAGTTATACTTTTAGGACTTTGTGGTTGTGCTAAAAATGCATCATCCTAACAAGAAACATAAGTAGAATTACAACTCAAAGTGTCAATATTGTCTAGAAAACAAGCTAGTGCAGAGATTAAGGCATTAAACACTAAAGAGTTTGGTTTTTTAAGATAATTAAAAATAGATAAACTATATTTCTTCTGACTAGTAACTTGAAATCAGGTGTCTTCAGGACAGAAGACACTTCACTGAGCACTACCTGCATCCTTCTAATTAATTTAGTATCTTGTGGAGATTTAATCTCAGCTGAGTTGCCTTTTGCTGCTCACTGAAGGCTCATAGACATTAAGACATAATTTTCTCTATAGAGCTCTATAGCAGGGGTCACCAAACTTGTTGGTGGTGTCCTGAAGAGTTTAGCTCCAACCCTAATCAAACACACCTAAAGCAGCTAATCAAGGTCTTGCTTGGTATACAGGTGTAGTCAGGTGTGTTGCCTCCAAGGAGGCAAGTTGGAGCTAAGGGACAGAGTGAGGTGACCCCTGGTCTATAGCAATTACAAATAACTTGATGCGTCTCCATTAAAAAAGTTTCGGAATACAACAGAAACACAAACTCTGCTTAAGTGATGCTTTAGAGAGACTGAGATACACAAACCTCAATCAAATTACATTTTGGGGACTCCGAGATACACAAACTCTGATTAAGTGACACTTTGGGGACTCCGGGATACACAAACTCTGATTAAGTGACACTTTGGGGACTCCGGGATACACATACTCCGCTTAAATGATACTTTGAGGACTCTGAGATACACAAACTCTGATTAAGTGACACTTTGGGGACTCCGGGATACACATACTCCGCTTAAGTGACACTTTGGGGACTCCGGGATACACATACTTCGCTTAAATGATACTTTGAGGACTCTGAGATACACAAACTCTGCTTAAGTGACATTTCGGGGACTCTGAGATACACAATCTCTGCTTAAGTGACACTTTGGGAACTCTGAGATATACAAACTCCGGTTAAATTATACTTTCAGGACTCTGATATACACAAACTCTGCTTAAGTGACATTTTGGGGACTCTGAGATACACAAACTGTGATTAAGTGAAATTTCGGGGACTCCGAAATACACAAACTCTGATTAAGTGATACATTGGGCACCCCGAAATGCACAAACTCCGCTTAAGTGACACTTTGGGGACTCTGAGATACACAAACTCTGCTTAAGTGACACTTTGGGGACTCCAGGATACACATACTCCGCTTAAATTATACTTTGAGGACTCTGAGATACACAAACTCTGCTTAAGTGACACTTTGGGGACTCCGAGATACACAAACTCCAGTTAAATTATACTTTGAGGACTCTGATATACACAAACTCTGCTTAAGTGACATTTTGGGGACTCGGAGATACACAAACTCTGCTTAAGTGTCACTTTGGGGACTCCGAAATACACAAACTCTGCTTAAGTGACATTTCGGGGACTCCGAGATACACAAACTCTGCTTTAGTGACATTTTGGGGACTCCAAGATACACAAACTCTGCATTAGGGACATTTCGGGGAATCTGAGATACACAAACTCTGCTTAAGTGACACTTTGGGGAGTCTGAGATACACAAACTCTGCTTTAGGGACATTTCGGGGACTCTGAGATACACAAACTCTGCTTAAGTGACACTTTGGGGACTCCCGAGATACACAAACTCTGCTTTAGTGACATTTCGGGGACTCTGAGATACACAAACTATGATTAGGTGACACTTTGGGGACTCCGAGATACACAAACTCTGCTTTAGGGACATTTCGGGGAATCTGAGATACACAAACTCTGCTTAAGTGACACTTCGGGGACTATGAGATACACAAACTCTGCTTAAGTGACACTTTGGGGACTCGGAGATACACAAACTCTGCTTTAGGGACATTTCGGGGACTCTGAGATACACAAACTCTGCTTAAGTGACACTTTGGGGACTCCGAGATACACAAACTCTGCTTTAGGGACATTTCGGGGAATCTGAGATACACAAACTCTGCTTAAGTGACACTTCGGGGACTCTGAGATACACAAACTCTGCTTAAGTGACACTTTGGGGACTCCGAGATACACAAACTCTGCTTTAGGGACATTTCGGGGACTCTGAGATACACAAACTCTGCTTAAGTGACACTTTGGGGACACTGAGATACACAAACTCTGCTTTAGGGACATTTTGGGGACTCTGAGATACACAAACTCTGCTTAAGTGACACTTTGGGGACTCTGAGATACACAAACTCTGCTTTAGGGACATTTCGGGGACTCGGAGATACACAAACTATGCTTAAGTGACACTTTGGGGACTCCGAGATACACAAAATCTGCCTTAGGGACATTTCGGGGACTCTGAGATACACACACTCTGTAATCATGAGATAGGATTAAGAACAACAACAAAAATCACTCCACTCAGTCTTTTCATAATTTGCCATTTTTTTTTAAATTGATGAATGAAAATAGAACAAAAGAACAGAAAA
>QVTF01021276.1:0-65015 GCA_003573665.1 Oxygymnocypris stewartii
TAGCATGTTTTAGCATGTTGCTAGCATGATTAGCATGTGACTAGCATGTTGCTAGCATGATTAGCATGTTGCTAGCATGTTGCTAGCATGATTTTAGCATGATTAGCATGTTGCTAGCATGTTGCTAGCATGATTTTAGCATGATTAGCATGTTGCTAGCATGATTTTAGCGTGATTAGCATGTAGCTAGCATGTTGCTAGCATGATTAGCATGTTGCTAGCATGTTGCTAGCATGATTAGCATGTTGCTAGCGTGATTAGCATGTTGCTAGCATGTTGCTAGCATGATTAGCATGTTGCTAGCGTGATGCTAGCATGATTTTAGCATTATTAGCATGTTGCTAGCATGTTGCTAGCGTGATTAGCATGTTTATAGCATGTTGCTAGCATGTTGCTAGCATGATTAGCATGTTGCTAGCATGATTAGCATGTTGCTAGCATTATTAGCATGTTGCTAGCATGTTGCTAGCATAATTAGCATGTTGCTAGCATGATGCTAGCATGATTTTAGCATTATTAGCATGTTCTAGCGTGATTAGCATGTTTTCTAGCATGTTGCTAGCATGATTAGCATGTTGCTAGCATTTGCTAGCATGATTTTAGCGTGATTAGCATGTTTTTTAGCATGTTGCTAGCATGATTAGCATGTGACTAGCATGTTGCTAGCATGATTAGCATGTTGCTAGCATGTTACTAGCATGATTAGCATGTTGCTAGCATGTTGGCTAGCGTGATTAGCATGTTGATAGCATGTTGCTAGCATGATTAGCATGTTGCTAGCATGTTGCTATCATGTTGCTAGTATGATTAGCATGTTGCTAGCATTATTTTAGGCATGTCGCTAGCATGATTAGCATGTTGCTAGCATGATTAGCATATGGCTAGCATGTTGCTAGCATTATTCTAGCATGTTGCTAGCATGATTAGCATGTTTGCTAACATGTTGTTAGCATGTCGCTTGCATGTCGCTTGCATGATTCTAGCATGTTGCTAGCATGATTAACATGTTGCTAGCATGTTGCTAGCATGATTAACATGTTGCTAGCATGTCGCTAGCATGATTAGCATGTTGCTAGCATGTTGCTAGCATGTTGCTAGCATGATTAACATGTTGTTAGCATGTTGCTAGCATGATTAGCATTGTTGTTTAGCATGTTGCTAGCATGATTAGCATGTTGTTAGCATGATTAGCATGTTGCTAGCATGTTGCTAGCATGATTAGCATGTTGCTAGCATGTTGTTAACATGATTCTAACATGTCGCTAACATGATTAGCATGTTGCTAGCATGTTGCTAGCATGATTAGCATGTTGCTAGCATGTTGCTAACATGATTAGCATGTTGCTAGCATGATTAGCATGTTGCTAGAATGATTAGCATATTTCTAGCATGTTGCTAGCATGTTGCTAGCGTGATTAGCATGTTGCTAGCATGATTAGCATATTGCTAGCATGTTGCTAGCATGATTAGCATGTTGCTAGCATGATGCTAGCATGATTTTAGCATGTTGCTAGCATGTTGCTAGCGTGATTAGCATGTTTCTAGCATGTTGCTAGCATGATTTTAGCATGATTAGCATGTTGCTAGCATGATGCTAGCATGATTTTAGCATGTTGCTAGCATGTTGCTAGCGTGATTAGCATGTTTCTAGCATGTTGCTAGCATGATTTTAACGTGATTAGCATGTTTTTAGCATGTTGCTAGCATGATTAGCATGTGACTAGCATGTTGTTAGCATGATTAGCATGTTGCTAGCATGTTGCTAGCATGATTTTAACATGATTAGCATGTTTGCTAGCATGATTTTAGCGTGATTAGCATGTTGCTAGCATGATAAGCATGTTGCTAGCATGATTAGCATGTTGCTAACATGTTTCTAGCATGATTAGCATGTTGCTAGCATGTTGCTAGCGTGATTAGCATATTGCTAGCATGTTGCTAGCGTGATTAGCATGTTGCTAGCATGATTAACATGTTGCTAGCATGTTGCTAGCATGATGCTAGCATGATTTTAGCATTATTAGCATGTTGCTAGCCTGTTGCTAGTGTGATTAGCATGTTTCTAGCATGTTGCTAGAATGATGATAGCATGTTGCTAGCATGATGATAGCATTATTTTAGCATTATTAGCATGTTGCTAGCATGTTGCTAGCATGATTAGCATGTTGCTAGCATGTTGCTAGCATGATTTTAGCGTGATTAGCATGTTTTTTAGCATGTTGCTTAGCATGATTAGCATGTGACTAGCATGTTGCTAGCATGATTAGCATGTGCTAGCATGTTGCTAGCATGATTTTAGCATGATTAGCATGTTGCTAGCATGATTTTAGCGGATAGCATTAGCAGCATTTGCTAGCATTAGTAGCATGTTGCTAGCATGTTGCTAGCATGATTAGCATGTTGGCTAGCGTGATTAGCATGTTGCTAGCATGTTGCTAGCATGATTAGCATGTTGCTAGCATGATGCTAGCATGATTTTAGCATTATTAGCATGTTTGCTAGCATGTTGCTAGCGTGATTAGCATGTTTATAGCATGTTGCTAGCATGTTGCTAGCATGATTAGCATGTTGCTAGCATGATTAGCATGTTGCTAGCATTATTAGCATGTTGCTAGCATGTTGCTAGCATAATTAGCATGTTGCTAGCATGATGCTAGCATGATTTTAGCATTATTAGCATGTTGCTAGCGTGATTAGCATGTTTCTAGCATGTTGCTAGCATGATTAGCATGTTGCTAGCATTTTGCTAGCATGATTTTAGCGTGATTAGCATGTTTTTAGCATGTTGCTAGCATGATTAGCATGTGACTAGCATGTTGCTAGCATGATTAGCATGTTGCTAGCATGTTACTAGCATGATTAGCATGTTGCTAGCATGTTGCTAGCGTGATTAGCATGTTGATAGCATGTTGCTAGCATGTTGCTAGCATGATATTAGCATTATTAGCATGTTGCTAGCATGATTAGCATGTTGCTAGCATGTTGCTAGCATGATGCTAGCATGATTTTAGCATGATTAGCATGTTGCTAGCATTATTAGCATGTTTGCTAGCATGTTGCTAGCATGATTAGCATGTTGCTAGCATGTTGCTAGCGTGATTAGCATGTTGATAGCATGTTGCTAGCATGATTAGCATGTTGCTAGCATGTTGCTAGCATGATATTAGCATTATTAGCATGTTGCTAGCATGATTAGCATGTTTCTAGCATGTTGCTAGCATGATGCTAGCATGATTTTAGCATTATTAGCATGTTGCTAGCATGTTGCTAGCGTGATTAGCATGTTTCTAGCATGTTGCTAGCATGATTAGCATGTTGCTAGGCATGTTGCTAGCATGATTTTAGCGTGATTAACATGTTTTTAGCATGTTGCTAGCATGATTAGCATGTGACTAGCATGATTAGCATGTTGCTAGCATGATTTTAGCATGATTAGCATGTTGCTAGCATGATTTTAGCGTGATTAGCATGTAGCTAGCATGTTGCTAGCATGATTAGCATGTTGCTAGCATGTTGCTAGCGTGATTAGCATGTTTCTAGCATGATTAGCATGTTGCTAGCATGTTGCTAGCATGATTTTAACGTGATTAACATGTTTTTAACATGTTGCTAGCATGATTAGCATGTGACTAGCATGTTGCTAGCATGATTAGCATGTTGCTAGCATGTTGCTAGCATGATTTTAGCATGATTAGCATGTTGCTAGCATGATTTTAGCGTGATTAGCATGTAGCTAGCATGTTGCTAGCATGATTAGCATGTTGCTAGCATGTTGCTAGCATGATTAGCATGTTGCTAGCATGTTGCTAGCGTGATTAGCATGTTGCTAGCATGTTGCTAGCATGATTAGCATGTTGCTAGCATGATGCTAGCATGATTTTAGCATTATTAGCATGTTGCTAGCATGTTGCTAGCGTGATTAGCATGTTGCTAGCATTATTAGCATGTTGCTAGCATGTTGCTAGCATAATTAGCATGTTGCTAGCATGTTGCTAGCATGTTGCTAGCATGATTTTAGCATTATTAGCATGTTGCTAGCATGTTGCTAGCGTGATTAGCATGTTTCTAGCATGTTGCTAGCATGATTAGCATGTTGCTAGCATGTTGCTAGCATGATTTTAGCGTGATTAGCATGTTTTTAGCATGTTGCTAGCATGATTAGCATGTGACTAGCATGTTGCTAGCATGATTAGCATGTTGCTAGCATGTTACTAGCATGATTAGCATGTTGCTAGCATGATTTTAGCATGATTAGCATGTTGCTAACATGATTTTAACATGATTAGCATGTTGCTAGCATGTTGCTAGCATGATTAGCATGTTGCTAGCATGTTGCTAGCATTATTAGCATTTAGGGTAATCTGAGTGGTTGCTATGTTGTTACTAGGTGGTTGGTAGTTGTCACAGATGGTTACTATGGAGTTTGTAGCATTTTATTGGCATGATTTAGCACTTAGCTAAGCGCTATTAGCATGTAGCTATTCACTGCTAGCATGTGTAGCATGTAGCAAGTCCTGTTTGCTAGCATGAGTCAAAAGAGCCAACCCCCATCTCTATACGATGTTCTGATGCAGAGATATTGGTCTTGCAAAACGGTTGCTAGGGTACTCTGTTTGGTTGCTAGGGAGTGGCTTGGCAGCTGCCAATCATGAAGCTCCAAAGTCAGTGTGAATGTATAAACCAACCCCCATCTCTATACGATGTTCTGATGCAGAGATATAGGTCTTGCAAAACGGTTGCTAGGGTACTCTGTTTGGTTGCTAGGGAGTGGCTTGGCAGCTAGCAATCACGATACTCCAAAGGCTTCTTGTCAGTATGAATGATATAAACCAACTCCCACGCCTCTGTGACATTCAGAATGGAAGATATTCCTCTGTGAATTTTGGTTGCTAAGGTGCTCGACAATGGTTGCTAGGGCGTGGCCAGTGAGTGTTGAGGTGATTCAGGATTGGCTTCTTGCTGCCCCGAGTCAAACGAGCCCACCCTCATGTTTCTATGACACTTCTATCCTGAGATATCCCTTTGATCTCTTTCAATGGAAGTCTATGGGACGTGTTGCTAAGGTGCTCTAACTGGTTGCTAGGGGCGTGGCTTGATAGCTTCACAATGATCCTGAGATGCTGATTGGTCGTCTGAATCAAATGAGCCCACCCCCTTGTCTCTATGACACTGTGATCCAGAGTTATGTTCAATTGAAAAGCGGTTTCAAGTCAATGGGGCAACTTTGGGACGTTGGTAGCATGTTGCTAGCATGATTTTAGCATTATTAGCATGTTGCTAGCATGTTGCTAGCGTGATTAGCATGTTTCTAGCATGTTGCTAGCATGATTAGCATGTTGCTAGCATGATTTTAGCGTGATTAGCATGTTTTTAGCATGTTGCTAGCATGATTAGCATGTGACTAGCATGTTGTCAGCATGATTAGCATGTTGCTAGCATGTTACTAGCATGATTAGCATGTTGCTAGCATGATTTTAGCATGATTAGCATGTTGCTAGCATGATTTTAGCATGATTAGCATGTTGCTAGCATGATTAGCATGTTGCTAGCATGTTGTTAGCATTATTAGCATTTAGGGTAATCTGAGTGGTTGCTATGTTGTTACTAGGTGGTTGGTAGTTGTCACAGATGGTTACTATGGAGTTTGTAGCATTTTATTGGCATGATTTAGCACTTAGCTAAGCGCTATTAGCATGTAGCTATTCACTGCTAGCATGTGTAGCATGTAGCAAGTCCTGTTTGCTAGCATGAGTCAAAAGAGCCAACCCCCATCTCTATACGATGTTCTGATGCAGAGATATTGGTCTTGCAAAATGGTTGCTAGGGTACTCTGTTTGGTTGCTAGGGAGTGGCTTGGCAGCTGCCAATCATGAAGCTCCAAAGTCAGTGTGAATGTATAAATCAACCCCCATCTCTATACGATGTTCTGATGCAGAGATATAGGTCTTGCAAAACGGTTGCTAGGGTACTCTGTTTGGTTGCTAGGGAGTGGCTTGGCAGCTAGCAATCACGATACTCCAAAGGCTTCTTGTCAGTATGAATGATATAAACCAACTCCCACGCCTCTGTGACATTCAGAATGGAAGATATTCCTCTGTGAATTTTGGTTGCTAAGGTGCTCGACAATGGTTGCTAGGGCGTGGCCAGTGAGTGTTGAGGTGATTCAGGATTGGCTTCTTGCTGCCCCGAGTCAAACGAGCCCACCCTCATGTTTCTATGACACTTCTATCCTGAGATATCCCTTTGATCTCTTTCAATGGAAGTCTATGGGACGTGTTGCTAAGGTGCTCTAAATGGTTGCTATGGGCGTGGCTTGATAGCTTCACAATGATCCTGAGATGCTGATTGGTCGTCTGAGTCAAATGAGCCCGCCCCCTTGTCTCTATGACACTGTGATCCAGAGTTATGTTCAATTGAAAAGCGGTTTCAAGTCAATGGGGCAACTTTGGGACGCTCTTGCCCCCCAGGGGTGCAAGTTTTACCCCATTGTGTGGTATGTTCTTACAGAGCCCGTCAGCCTCTTCAAATGTGGCAAATTTCACATTTCTACGAAATCCACTCTCTGAGCTATGAGTCTGTGAATTTTGGTTGCTAAGGTGGTCGACAATGGTTGCTAGGGCGTGGCCAGTGTGTGTTGAGGTGATTCAGGATTGGCTGCTTGCTGCCCCGAGTCAAACGAGCCCACCCTCATGTTTCTATGACACTTCTATCCTGAGATATCCCTTTGATCTCTTTCAATGGAAGTCTATGGGACGTGTTGCTAAGGTGCTCTAAATGGTTGCTATGGGCGTGGCTTGATAGCTTCACAATGATCCTGAGATGCTGATTGGTCATCTGAGTCAAATGAGCCCGCCCCCTTGTCTCTATGACACTGTGATCCAGAGTTATGTTCAATTGCAAAGCCGTTTCTATGTGTAGGACGGCCCATTTCATGGGCCGTCCTACACCATTGAAAGTCAATGGGGCAACTTTGGGACGCTCCTGCCCCCCAGGGGTGCAACTTTTACCCCATTTTGAGGTATGGTCTTACAGAGCCTGCCAGCCTCTTCAAGTGTGGTGATTCATAAGTTTCTACGAAATTCTCGCTCTGAGCTACGACCCGCCAAAGTTTGCCCAATGCATTGTCAATGGGACTTTTTGGGCGATTATTTGCCCCTGGGGCGAACATCGTACCCCCGATCGCTTATAAAAGTCATAGCACACGATTCCCGATTAAGCCGCACGTTTTGACACCTCATTCATGGCTCTGTGACAAAAACTGCGGGAGGAGTAGCGCGCCGAAATAAAAGTGGAAGAAGAAGAATAATAAGTATGAGCAATAACAATAATGTGCTTTGCCATTTAAATGGCAAGCACCATTAACTAGAATGTACATTTCCAGAAGAAAATGTGAATGGTGCTTGCAGTGGCAAAAAACACCACCCGGTTGCTAGGCGGTTGCTAGGGTTGTTGCTAGGCGGTTGCTAGGGTGTTCTGGGTGGTTGCTAGGGCGTTGCTTGGCGGTTGCTAGGATGTTCTGGGTGGTTGTTAGGTCATTTCATGGGCCGTCCTACACCATAGAAAGTCAATGGGGCAACTTTGGGACGCTCCTGCCCCCCAAGGGTGCAACTTTAACCCCATTTTGAGGTATGGTCTTACAGAGCCTGCCAGCCTCTTCAAATGTGGCAAATTTCACATTTCTGTGAAATCCACTCTCTGAGCTACGAGGCGTCAAAGTTTTTCGCAATGTTAAGTCTATGCGTTTTTTTTGGCCGCTATTTCGCCCCTGGGGTGAACATCGTACCCCCGATCGCTTATAAAAGTCATAGCACACCATTCCCGATTAGGCCGCACGTTTTGACACCTCATTCATGGCTCTGTGGCAAAAACTGCGGGAGGAGTAGCGCGCCGAAGTTTGGTCAGGGCGAATAGTAATTACAATACTAGAATGTACATTTCCAGAAGAAAATGTGAATGGTGCTTGCAGTGGCAAAAAACACCACCCGGTTGCTAGGCGGTTGCTAGGGTTGTTGCTAGGCGGTTGCTAGGGTGTTCTGGGTGGTTGCTAGGGTGTTGCTAGGCGGTTGCTAGGATGTTCTGGGTGGTTGCTAGGTCCTACACCATAGAAAGTCAATGGGGCAACTTTGGGACGCTCCTGCCCCCCAGGGGTGCAACTTTTACCCCATTTTGAGGTATGGTCCTACAGAGCCTGCCAGCCTCTTCAAATGTGGCAAATTTCACATTTCTGTGAAATCCACTCTCTGAGCTATGAGGCGTCAAAGTTTTTCGCAATGTTAAGTCTATGCGTTATTTTTGGCCGCTATTTTGCCCCTGGGGCGAACATCGTACCCCCGATCGCTTATAAAAGTCATAGCACACCATTCCCGATTAGGCCGCACGTTTTGACACCTCATTCATGGCTCTGTGGCAAAAACTGCGGGAGGAGTAGCGCGCCGAAGTTTGGTCAGGGCGAATAGTAATAACAATACTAGAATGTACATTTCCAGAAGAAAATGTGAATGGTGCTTGCAGTGGCAAAAAACACCACCCGGTTGCTAGGCGGTTGCTAGGGTTGTTGCTAGGCGGTTGCTAGGGTGTTCTGTGTGGTTGCTAGGACGTTGCTAGGCGGTTGCTAGGATGTTCTGGGTGGTTGCTAGGTCCTACACCATAGAAAGTGAATGGGGCAACTTTGGGACGCTCCTGCCCCCCAGGGGTGCAACTTTTACCCCATTTTGAGGTATGGTCCTACAGAGCCTGCCAGCCTCTTCAAATGTGGCAAATTTCACATTTCTGTGAAATCCACTCTCTGAGCTACGAGGCGTCAAAGTTTTTCGCAATGTTAAGTCTATGCGTTTTTTTGGCCGCTATTTCGCCGCTGGGGCGAACATCGTACCCCCGATCGCTTATAAAAGTCATAGCACACCATTCCCGATTAGGCCGCACGTTTTGACACCTCATTCATGGCTCTGTGGCAAAAACTGCGGGAGGAGTAGCGCGCCGAAGTTTGGTCAGGGCGAATAGTAATAACAATACTAGAATGTACATTTCCAGAAGAAAATGTGAATGGTGCTTGCAGTGGCAAAAAACACCACCCGGTTGCTAGGCGGTTGCTAGGGTTGTTGCTAGGCGGTTGCTAGGGTGTTCTGGGTGGTTGCTAGGGCGTTGCTAGGCGGTTGCTAGGGTGTTATGGACGGTTGCTAGGGTGTTATAGGTGGTTGCTAGGGCGTTGCTAGGCGGTTGCTATGGGGTTCTGGGTGGTTGCTAGGCGGTTGCTAGGGTGTTCTGGGTGGTTGCTAGGTGGTTGCTAGGGTGTTCTGGGTGGTTGCTAGATGGTTGCTAGGGTGTTCTGGGTGGTTGCTAGGGTGTTGCTAGGTGGTTGCTAGGGTGTTCTGGGAGGTTGCTATGCTGTTCTGAATGGTTGCTAGGGCGTTGCTATGCGGTTGCTAGGGTATTCTGGGTGGTTGCTAGGGCGTTGCTAGGCAGTTGCTATGGTGTTATGGGTGGTTGCTAGGCGGTTGCTAGGGTGTTCTGGGTGGTTGCTAGGGTGTTGCTAGGCGGTTGCTAGGTTGTTCTGGGTGGTTGCTAGGGTGTTGCTAGGTGGTTGCTAGGGTGTTCTGGGTGGTTTCTAGGCGGTTGCTGGGGTGTTCTGGGTGGTTGCTAGGGTGTTGCTAGGTGGTTGCTAGGGTGTTCTGGGTGGTTGCTAGGGCGTTGCTAGGTGGTTGCTAGGGTGTTCTGGGTGGTTGCTAGGGTGTTGCTAGGTGGTTGCTAGGGTGTTCTGGGAGGTTGCTATGCTATTCTGAATGGTTGCTAGGGCGTTGCTATGCGGTTGCTAGGGTATTCTGGGTGGTTGCTAGGGCGTTGCTAGGCAGTTGCTAGGGTGTTATGGGTGGTTGCTAGGCGGTTGCTAGGGTGTTCTGGGTGGTTGCTAGGGTGTTGCTAGGCGGTTGCTAGGTTGTTCTGGGTGGTTGCTAGGGTGTTGCTAGGTGGTTGCTAGGGTGTTCTGGGTGGTTGCTAGGCGGTTGCTGGGGTGTTCTGGGTGGTTGCTAGGGTGTTGCTAGGCGGTTGCTAGGGTGTTCTGGGTGGTTGCTAGGCGGTTGCTAGGGTGTTCTGGGTGGTTGCTAGGGTGTTCTGGGTGGTTGCTAGGTGGTTGCTAGGGCGTTGCTAGGTGGTTGCTAGGGTGTTCTGGGTGGTTGCTAGGCGGTTGCTAGGGTGATCTGGGTGGTTGCTAGGCGGTTGCTAGGTTGTTCTGGGTGGTTGCTAGGGTGTTGCTAGGTGGTTGCTAGGGTGTTCTGGGTGGTTGCTAGGCGGTTGCTAGGGTGTTCTGGGTGGTTGCTAGGGTGTTGCTAGGTGGTTGCTAGGGTGTTCTGGGTGGTTGCTAGCATGATTAGCATCTTGTTACCATGTTGCTAGCATGATTAGCATGTTGCTAGCATGATTAGCATGTTGCTAGCATGTTGTTAACATGTTTCTAGCATGATTAGCATGTTGCTAGCATGATTAGCATGTTGCTAGCATGTTGCTAGCATGTTGCTAGCATGATTAGCATGTTGCTACCATGTTGCTAGCATGATTAGCATGTTGCTAGCATGTTGCTAGCATGATTAGCATGTTGCTAGCATGATGCTAGCATGATTTTAGCATTATTAGCATGTTGCTAGCATGTTGCTAGCATGATTTTAGTGTGATTAGCATGTTTCTAGCATGTTGCTAGCATGATTAGCATGTGACTAACTTGTTGCTAGCATGATTAGCATGTTGCTAGCCTGTTGTTAGCATGATTAGCATGTTGCTAGCATGATTTTAGCATGATTAGCATGTTGCTAGCATGATTTTAGCATGATTAGCATGTTTTTAGCATGTTGCTAGCATGATTAGCATGTTTGCTAGCATGTTGCTAGCGTGATTAGCATGTTTCTAGCATGTTGCTAGCATGATTAGCATTCAGGGTAATCTGGGTGGTTGCTATGGTGTTACTAGGTGGTTGGTAGTTGTCACAGATGGTTACTATGGAGTTTGTAGCATTTTATTGGCATGATTTAGCACTTAGCTAAGCGCTATTAGCATGTAGCTATTCACTGCTAGCATGTGTAGCATGTAGCAAGTCCTGTTTGCTAGCATGAGTCAAAAGAGCCAACCCCCATCTCTATACGATGTTCTGATGCAGAGATATTGGTCTTGCAAAACGGTTGCTAGGGTACTCTGTTTGGTTGCTAGGGAGTGGCTTGGCAGCTGCCAATCATGAAGCTCCAAAGTCAGTGTGAATGTATAAACCAACCCCCATCTCTATACGATGTTCTGATGCAGAGATATAGGTCTTGCAAAACGGTTGCTAGGGTACTCTGTTTGGTTGCTGTTTGGTTGCTAGGGAGTGGCTTGGCAGCTGCCAATCATGAAGCTCCAAAGTCAGTGTGAATGTATAAACCAACCCCCATCTCTCTACGATGTTCTGATGCAGAGATATAGGTCTTGCAAAACGGTTGCTAGGGTACTCTGTTTGGTTGCTAGGGAGTGGCTTGGCAGCTAGCAATCACGATACTCCAAAGGCTTCTTGTCAGTATGAATGATATAAACCAACTCCCACGCCTCTGTGACATTCAGAATGGAAGATATTCCTCTGTGAAATTTGGTTGCTAAGGTGATCGACAATGGTTGCTAGGGCGTGGCCAGTGAGTGTTGAGGTGATTCAGGATTGGCTGCTTGCTGCCCCGAGACAAAGGAGCCCACCCTCATGTTTCTATGACACTTCTATCCTGAGATATCCCTTTGATCTCTTTCAATGGAAGTCTATGGGACGTGTTGCTAAGGTGCTCTAAATGGTTGCTAGGGGCGTGGCTTGATAGCTTCACAATGATCCTGAGATGCTGATTGGTCGTCTGAGTCAAATGAGCCCGCCCCCTTGTCTCTATGACACTGTGATCCAGAGTTATGTTCAATTGAAAAGCGGTTTCAAGTCAATGGGGCAACTTTGGGACGCTCTTGCCCCCCAGGGGTGCAAGTTTTACCCCATTGTGTGGTATGTTCTTACAGAGCCCGTCAGCTTCTTGAAATGTGGCAAATTTCACATTTCTGCGAAATCCACTCTCTGAGCTATGAGTCTGTGAATTTTGGTTGCTAAGGTGGTCGACAATGGTTGCTAGGGCGTGGCCAGTGTGTGTTGAGGTGATTCAGGATTGGCTGCTTGCTGCCCCGAGTCAAACGAGCCCACCCTCATGTTTCTATGACACTTCTATCCTGAGATATCCCTTTGATCTCTTTCAATGGAAGTCAATGGGACGTGTTGCTAAGGTGCTCTAAATGGTTGCTAGGGGCGTGGCTTGATAGCTTCACAATGATCCTGAGATGCTGATTGGTCGTCTGAGTCAAATGAGCCCGCCCCCTTGTCTCTATGACACTGTGATCCAGAGTTATGTTCAATTGAAAAGCGCTTCAATTGAAAGGACGGCCCATTTCATGGGCCGTCCTACACCATTGAAAGTCAATGGGGCAAATTTTAGTACCCTCCTGCCCCCCAGGGGTGCAACTTTTACCCCATTTTGAGGTATGGTCTTACAGAGCCTGCCAGCCTCTTCAAATGTGGCCAATTTCACATTTCTGTGAAATCCACTCTCTGAGCTACGAGGCGTCAAATTTTTTCGCAATGTTAAGTCAATGGGGCAACTTTGGGACGCTCCTGCCCCCCAGGGGTGCAACTTTTACCCCATTTTGAGGTGTGGTCTTACAGAGCCTGCCAGCCTCTTCAAATGTGGCAAATTTCACATTTCTGTGAAATCCACTCTCTGAGCTACGAGGCGTCAAAGTTTTTCGCCATGTTAAGTCAATGCGTTTGATTTTGCCCCTATTTTGCCCCTGGGGCAAACATCGTACCCCCGATCGCTTATAAAAGTCATAGCACACGATTCCCGATTAGGCCGCACGTTTTGACACCTCATTCATGGCTCTGTGACAAAAACTGTGGGAGGAGTAGCGCGCCGAAATAAAAGTGGAAGAAGAAGAATAATAATAAGTATGAGCAATAACAATACTGTGCTTTGCCATTAAAATGGCAAGCACCATTAACTAGAATGTACATTTCCAGAAGAAAATGTGAATGGTGCTTGCAGTGGCAAAAAACACCACCCGGTTGCTAGGGTAATCTGGGTGGTTGCTATGGTGTTACTAGGTGGTTGGTAGTTGTCACAGATGGTTACTATGGAGTTTGTAGCATTTTATTGGCATGATTTAGCACTTAGCTAAGCGCTATTAGCATGTAGCTATTCACTGCTAGCATGTGTAGCATGTAGCAAGTCCTGTTTGCTAGCATGAGTCAAAAGAGCCAACCCCCATCTCTATACGATGTTCTGATGCAGAGATATTGGTCTTGCAAAACGGTTGCTAGGGTACTCTGTTTGGTTGCTAGGGAGTGGCTTGGCAGCTAGCAATCACGATACTCCAAAGGCTTCTTGTCAGTATGAATGATATAAACCAACTCCCACGCCTCTGTGACATTCATAATGGAAGATATTCCTCTGTGAATTTTGGTTGCTAAGGTGCTCGACAATGGTTGCTAGGGCGTGGCCAGTGAGTGTTGAGGTGATTCAGGATTGGCTGCTTGCTGCCCTGAGTCAAACGAGCCCACCCTCATGTTTCTATGACACTTCTATCCTGAGATATCCCTTTGATCTCTTTCAATGGAAGTCTATGGGACGTGTTGCTAAGGTGCTCTAAATGGTTGCTAGGGGCGTGGCTTGATAGCTTCACAATGATCCTGAGATGCTGATTGGTCATCTGAGTCAAATGAGCCCACCCCCTTGTCTCTATGACACTGTGATCCAGAGTTATGTTCAATTGAAAAGCGGTTTCTATGGTGTAGGACGGCCCATTTCATGGGCCGTCCTACACCATTGAAAGTCAATGGGGCAACTTTGGGACACTCCTGCCCCCCAGGGGTGCAACTTTTACCCCATTTTGAGGTATGGTCTTACAGAGCCTGCCAGCCTCTTCAAATGTGGCAAATTTCACATTTCTGTGAAATCCACTCTCTGAGCTACGAGGCGTCAAAGTTTTTCGCAATGTTGAGTCTATGCGTTTTTTTTGGCCGCTATTTCGCCCCTGGGGCGAACATCGTACCCCCGATCGCTTATAAAAGTCATAGCACACCATTCCCGATTAGGCCGCACGTTTTGACACCTCATTCATGGCTCTGTGACAAAAACTGCGGAAGGAGTAGCGTGTCGAAATATTGTCAGGGCGAATAGTAATAACAATACTAGAATGTACATTTCCAGAAGAAAATGTGAATGGTGCTTGCAGTGGCAAAAAACACCACCCGGTTGCTAGGCGGTTGCTAGGGATGTTGCTAGGCGGTTGCTAGGGTGTTCTGGGTGGTTGCTAGGTCCTACACCATAGAAAGTCAATGGGGCAACTTTGGGACGCTCCTGCCCCCCAGGGGTGCAACTTTTACCCCATTTTGAGGTATGGTCCTACAGAGCCTGCCAGCCTCTTCAAATGTGGCAAATTTCACATTTCTGTGAAATCCACTCTCTGAGCTATGAGGCGTCAAAGTTTTTCGCAATGTTAAGTCTATGCGTTTTTTTTGGCCGCTATTTCGCCCCTGAGGCGAACATCGTACCCCCGATCGCTTATAAAAGTCATAGCACACCATTCCCGATTAGGCCGCACATTTTGACACCTCATTCATGGCTCTGTGGCAAAAACTGCGGGAGGAGTAGCGCGCCGAAGTTTGGTCAGGGCGAATAGTAATAACAATACTAGAATGTACATTTCCAGAAGAAAATGTGAATGGTGCTTGCAGTGGCAAAAAACACCACCCGGTTGCTAGGCGGTTGCTAGGGTTGTTGCTAGGCGGTTGCTAGGGTGTTCTGGGTGGTTGCTAGGGCGTTGCTAGGCGGTTGCTAGGATGTTCTGGGTGGTTGCTAGGTCCTACACCATAGAAAGTCAATGGGGCAACTTTGGGACGCTCCTGCCCCCCAGGGGTGCAACTTTTACCCCATTTTGAGGTATGGTCCTACAGAGCCTGCCAGCCTCTTCAAATGTGGCAAATTTCACATTTCTGTGAAATTCACTCTCTGAGCTATGAGGCGTCAAAGTTTTTCGCAATGTTAAGTCTATGCGGTTTTTTTGGCCGCTATTTCGCCCCTGGGGCGAACATCGTACCCCCGATCGCTTATAGAAGTCATAGCACACCATTCCCGATTAGGCCGCACGTTTTGACACCTCATTCATGGCTCTGTGGCAAAAATTGCGGGAGGAGTAGCGCGCCGAAGTTTGGTCAGGGCGAATAGTAATAACAATACTAGAATGTACATTTCCAGAAGAAAATGTGAATGGTGCTTGCAGTGGCAAAACTCGGCGCTGGACAGATACTAGTGACTAGCATGTTTGCTATCATATTTTTAGCATGATTAGCATCTTGTTACCATGTTGCTAGCATGATTAGCATGTTGCTAGCATGTTGCTGGCATGATTAGCATGTTGTTAGCATGTTGCTAGCATGATTAGCATGTTGCTAGCATGTTGCTAGCATGATTAGCATGTTGCTAGCATGATTAACAATGTTGCTAACATGTTCCTAGCATTATTCTAGCATGTTTGCTAGCATGATTAGAATGTTGCTAGCATGTTGCTAGCATGATTAGCATGTTGCTAGCATGTTGCTAGCATGTTGCTGGCATGATTAACATGTTGCTAGCATTATTAGCATGTTGCTAGCATGTTGCTAGCATGATTAGCATGTTGTTAGCGTGATTAGCATGTTGATAGCATGTTGCTAGCATGATTAGCATGTTGCTAGCATGTTGCTAGCATGATGCTAGCATGATATTAGCATTATTAGCATGTTGCTAGCATGTTGCTAGCATGATTAGCATGTTTCTAGCATGTTGCTAGCATGATGCTAGCATGATTTTAGCATTATTAGCATGTTGCTAGCGTGATTAGCATGTTTCTAGCATGTTGCTAGCATGATTAGCATGTTGCTAGCATGTTGCTAGCATGATTTTAACGTGATTAACATGTTTTTAGCATGTTGCTAGCATGATTAGCATGTGACTAGCATGTTGCTAGCATGATTAGCATGTTGCTAGCATGTTGCTAGTATGATTTTAGCATGATTAGCATGTTGCTAGCATGATTTTAGCGTGATTAGCATGTAGCTAGCATGTTGCTAGCATGATTAGCATGTTGCTAGCATGTTGCTAGCATGATTAGCATGTTGCTAGTATGTTGCTAGCATGTTGCTAGCGTGATTAGCATGTTGCTAGCATGTTGCTAGCATGATTAGCATGTTGCTAGCATGTTGCTAGCATGATGCTAGCATGATTTTAGCATTATTAGCATGTTGCTAGCATGTTGCTAGCGTGATTAGCATGTTGCTAGCATGATTAGCATGTTGCTAGCATGTTGCTAGCATGATTAGCATGTTGCTAGCATGATTAGCATGTTGCTATTATTATTAGCATGTTGCTAGCATGTTGCTAGCATAATTAGCATGTTGCTAGCATGTTGCTAGCGTGATTAGCATGTTGCTAGCATGTTGCTAGCATTATTAGCATGTTGCTAGCATGTTGCTAGTGTGATTAGCATGTTTCTAGCATGTTGCTAGCATGATTAGCATGTTGCTAGCATGTTGCTAGCATGATTTTAGCGTGATTAGCATGTTTTTAGCATGTTGCTAGCATGATTAGCATGTGACTAGCATGTTGCTAACATGTTGCTAGCATGATTAGCATGTTGCTAGCATGATTTTAGCATGATTAGCATGTTGCTAGCATGATTTTAGCGTGATTAGCATGTTGCTAGCATGATTAGCATGTTGCTAGCATGATTAGCATGTTGCTAGCATGTCGTTAGCATGATTAGCATGTTGCTAGCATGTCGCTAGCATGATTAGCATGTTGCTAGCATGTCGTTAGCATGATTAGCATGTTGCTAGCATGTTGCTAGCATGATGCTAGCATGATTTTAGCATTATTAGCATGTTGCTAGCGTGATTAGCATGTTTCTAGCATGTTGCTAGCATGATTTTAGCGTGATTAGCATGTTTTTAGCATGTTGCTAGCATGATTAGCATGTGACTAGCATGTTGCTAGCATGATTAGCATGTTTGCTAGCATGATTAGCATGTTGCTAGCATGTTGCTAGCATGATTAGCATGTTGCTAGCATGTTGCTAGCATGGCTAGCATGTTGCTAACGTGATTAGCATGTTGCTAGCATGATTTTAGCATTATTAGCATGTTGCTAGCATGTTGCTAGTGTGATTAGCATGTTTCTAGCATGTTGCTAGCATGATTAGCATGTTGCTAGCATGATTAACAATGTTGCTAACATGTTCCTAGCATTATTCTAGCATGTTTGCTAGCATGATTAGAATGTTGCTAGCATGATTAGCATGTTTTCTAGCATGATGCTAGCATGATGCTAGCATGATTTTAGCATTATTAGCATGTTGCTAGCATGTTGCTAGCGTGATTAGCACGTTTCTAGCATGTTGCTAGCATGATTAGCATGTTGCTAGCATGTTGCTAGCATGATTTTAGCGTGATTAACATGTTTTTAGCATGTTGCTAGCATGATTAACATGTGACTAGCATGTTGCTAGCATGATTAGCATGTTGCTAGCATGTTGCTAGCATGATTTTAGCATGATTAGCATGTTGCTAGCATGATTTTAGCGTGATTAGCATGTAGCTAGCATGTTGCTAGCATGATTAGCATGTTGCTAGCATGTTGCTAGCATGATTAGCATGTTGCTAGCATGTTGCTAGCATGCTGCTAGCGTGATTAGCATGTTGCTAGCATGATTAGCATGTTGCTAGCATGTTGCTAGCATGATGCTAGCATGATTTTAGCATTATTAGCATGTTGCTAGCATGTTGCTAGCGTGATTAGCATGTTTCTAGCATGTTGCTAGCATGATTAGCATGTTGCTAGCATGTTGCTAGCATGTGGCTAGCATGATTAGCATGTTGCTAGCATTATTAGCATGTTGCTAGCATGTTGCTAGCATAATTAGCATGTTGCTAGCATGTTGCTAGCGTGATTAACATGTTGCTAGCATGTTGCTAGCATGATTAGCATGTTGGTAGCATGTTGCTAGCATGATGCTAGCATGATTTTAGCATTATTAGCATGTTTCTAGCATGTTGCTAGCATGATTAGCATGTTGCTAGCATGTTGCTAGCATGATTTTAGCGTGATTAGCATGTTTTTAGCATGTTGCTAGCATGATTAGCATGTGACTAGCATGTTGCTAGCATGATTAGCATGTTGCTAGCATGTTACTAGCATGATTAGCATGTTGCTAGCATGATTTTAGCGTGATTAGCATGTTTTTAGCATGTTGCTAGCATGATTAGCATCTGACTAGCATGTTGCTAGCATGATTAGCATGTTGCTAGCATGTTACTAGCATGATTAGCATGTTGCTAGCATGATTTTAGCATGATTAGCATGTTGCTAGCATGATTTTAGCATGATTAGCATGTTGCTAGCATGATTAGCATGTTGCTAGCATGTTGTTAGCATTATTAGCATTTAGGGTAATCTGAGTGGTTGCTATGTTGTTACTAGGTGGTTGGTAGTTGTCACAGATGGTTACTATGGAGTTTGTAGCATTTTATTGGCATGATTTAGCACTTAGCTAAGCGCTATTAGCATGTAGCTATTCACTGCTAGCATGTGTAGCATGTAGCAAGTCCTGTTTGCTAGCATGAGTCAAAAGAGCCAACCCCCATCTCTATACGATGTTCTGATGCAGAGATATTGGTCTTGCAAAACGGTTGCTAGGGTACTCTGTTTGGTTGCTAGGGAGTGGCTTGGCAGCTGCCAATCATGAAGCTCCAAAGTCAGTGTGAATGTATAAACCAACCCCCATCTCTATACGATGTTCTGATGCAGAGATATAGGTCTTGCAAAACGGTTGCTAGGGTACTCTGTTTGGTTGCTAGGGAGTGGCTTGGCAGCTAGCAATCACGATACTCCAAAGGCTTCTTGTCAGTATGAATGATATAAACCAACTCCCACGCCTCTGTGACATTCAGAATGGAAGATATTCCTCTGTGAATTTTGGTTGCTAAGGTGCTCGACAATGGTTGCTAGGGCGTGGCCAGTGAGTGTTGAGGTGATTCAGGATTGGCTTCTTGCTGCCCCGAGTCAAACGAGCCCACCCTCATGTTTCTATGACACTTCTATCCTGAGATATCCCTTTGATCTCTTTCAATGGAAGTCTATGGGACGTGTTGCTAAGGTGCTCTAAATGGTTGCTAGGGGCGTGGCTTGATAGCTTCACAATGATCCTGAGATGCTGATTGGTCGTCTGAATCAAATGAGCCCACCCCCTTGTCTCTATGACACTGTGATCCAGAGTTATGTTCAATTGAAAAGCGGTTTCAAGTCAATGGGGCAACTTTGGGACGCTCTTGCCCCCCAGGGGTGCAAGTTTTACCCCATTGTGTGGTATGTTCTTACAGAGCCCGTCAGCCTCTTCAAATGTGGCAAATTTCACATTTCTACGAAATCCACTCTCTGAGCTATGAGTCTGTGAATTTTGGTTGCTAAGGTGGTCGACAATGGTTGCTAGGGCGTGGCCAGTGTGTGTTGAGGTGATTCAGGATTGGCTGCTTGCTGCCCCGAGTCAAACGAGCCCACCCTCATGTTTCTATGACACTTCTATCCTGAGATATCCCTTTGATCTCTTTCAATGGAAGTCTATGGGACGTGTTGCTAAGGTGCTCTAAATGGTTGCTATGGGCGTGGCTTGATAGCTTCACAATGATCCTGAGATGCTGATTGGTCGTCTGAGTCAAATGAGCCCGCCCCCTTGTCTCTATGACACTGTGATCCAGAGTTATGTTCAATTGAAAAGCGGTTTTCAAGTCAATGGGGCAACTTTGGGACGCTCTTGCCCCCCAGGGGTGCAAGTTTTACCCCATTGTGTGGTATGTTCTTACAGAGCCCGTCAGCCTCTTCAAATGTGGCAAATTTCACATTTCTACGAAATCCACTCTCTGAGCTATGAGTCTGTGAATTTTGGTTGCTAAGGTGGTCGACAATGGTTGCTAGGGCGTGGCCAGTGTGTGTTGAGGTGATTCAGGATTGGCTGCTTGCTGCCCCGAGTCAAACGAGCCCACCCTCATGTTTCTATGACACTTCTATCCTGAGATATCCCTTTGATCTCTTTCAATGGAAGTCTATGGGACGTGTTGCTAAGGTGCTCTAAATGGTTGCTATGGGCGTGGCTTGATAGCTTCACAATGATCCTGAGATGCTGATTGGTCGTCTGAGTCAAATGAGCCCGCCCCCTTGTCTCTATGACACTGTGATCCAGAGTTATGTTCAATTGCAAAGCCGTTTCTATGTGTAGGACGGCCCATTTCATGGGCCGTCCTACACCATTGAAAGTCAATGGGGCAACTTTGGGACGCTCCTGCCCCCCAGGGGTGCAACTTTTACCCCATTTTGAGGTATGGTCTTACAGAGCCTGCCAGCCTCTTCAAGTGTGGTGATTCATAAGTTTCTACGAAATTCTCGCTCTGAGCTACGACCCGCCAAAGTTTGCCCAATGCATTGTCAATGGGACTTTTTGGGCGATTATTTGCCCCTGGGGCGAACATCGTACCCCCGATCGCTTATAAAAGTCATAGCACACGATTCCCGATTAGGCCGCACGTTTTGACACCTCATTCATGGCTCTGTGACAAAAACTGCGGGAGGAGTAGCGCGCCGAAATAAAAGTGGAAGAAGAAGAATAATAAGTATGAGCAATAACAATAATGTGCTTTGCCATTTAAATGGCAAGCACCATTAACTAGAATGTACATTTCCAGAAGAAAATGTGAATGGTGCTTGCAGTGGCAAAAAACACCACCCGGTTGCTAGGCGGTTGCTAGGGTTGTTGCTAGGCGGTTGCTAGGGTGTTCTGGGTGGTTGCTAGGGCGTTGCTAGGCGGTTGCTAGGATGTTCTGGGTGGTTGCTAGGTCCTACACCATAGAAAGTCAATGGGGCAACTTTGGGACGCTCCTGCCCCCCAGGGGTGCAACTTTTACCCCATTTTGAGGTATGGTCCTACAGAGCCTGCCAGCCACTTCAAATGTGGCAAATTTCACATTTCTGTGAAATCCACTCTCTGAGCTATGAGGCGTCAAAGTTTTTCGCAATGTTAAGTCTATGCGGTTTTTTTTGGACGCTATTTCGCCCCTGGGGCGAACACCGTACCCCCGATCGCTTATAAAAGTCATAGCACACCATTCCCGATTAGGCCGCACGTTTTGATACCTCATTCATGGCTCTGCGGCAAAAACTGCGGGAGGAGAGTAGCGTGCCGAAGTTTGGTCAGGGCGAATAGTAATAACAATACTAGAATGTACATTTCCAGAAGAAAATGTGAATGGTGCTTGCAGTGGCAAAAAACACCACCCGGTTGCTAGGCGGTTGCTAGGGTTGTTGCTAGGCGGTTGCTAGGGTGTTCTGGGTGGTTGCTAGGGCGTTGCTAGGCGGTTGCTAGGATGTTCTGGGTGGTTGCTAGGGTGTTGCTAGGCGGTTGCTAGGATGTTCTGGGTGGTTGCTAGGTCCTACACCATAGAAAGTCAATGGGGCAACTTTGGGACGCTCCTGCCCCCCAGGGGTGCAACTTTTACCCCATTTTGAGGTATGGTCCTACAGAGCCTGCCAGCCTCTTCAAATGTGGCAAATTTCACATTTCTGTGAAATCCACTCTCTGAGCTATGAGGCGTCAAAGTTTTTCGCAATGTTAAGTCTATGCGTTTTTTTGGGCCGCTATTTCGCCCCTGGGGCGAACATCGTACCCCCGATCGCTTATAAAAGTCATAGCACACCATTCCCGATTAGGCCGCACGTATTGACACCTCATTCATGGCTCTGTGGCAAAAACTGCGGGAGGAGTAGCGCGCCGAAATTTGGTCAGGGCGAATAGTAATAACAATACTAGAATGTACATTTCCAGAAGAAAATGTGAATGGTGCTTGCAGTGGCAAAAAAACACCACCCGGTTGCTAGGCGGTTGCTAGGGTTGTTGCTAGGCGGTTGCTAGGGTGTTCTGGGTGGTTGCTAGGGCGTTGCTAGGCGGTTGCTAGGATGTTCTGGGTGGTTGCTAGGTCCTACACCACAGAAAGTCAATGGGGCAACTTTGGGACGCTCCTGCCCCCCAGGGGTGCAACTTTTACCCCATTTTGAGGTATGGTCCTACAGAGCCTGCCAGCCTCTTCAAATGTGGCAAATTTCACATTTCTGTGAAATCCACTCTCTGAGCTACGAGGCGTCAAAGTTTTTCGCAATGTTAAGTCTAAGCGTTTTTTTTTGGCCGCTATTTCGCCCCTGGGGCGAACATCGTACCCCCGATCGCTTATAAAAGTCATAGCACACCATTCCCGATTAGGCCGCACATTTTGACACCTCATTCATGGCTCTGTGGCAAAAACTGCGGGAGGAGTAGCGCGCCGAAGTTTGGTCAGGGCGAATAGTAATAACAATACTAGAATGTACATTTCCAGAAGAAAATGTGAAATGGTGCTTGCAGTGGCAAAACTCGGCGCTGGACAGATACTAGTGACTAGCATGTTTGCTATCATATTTTTAGCATGATTAGCATCTTGTTATCATGTTGCTAGTATGATTAGCATGTTGCTAGCATGTTGCTAGCATGATTTTATCATGTTGCTAGTATGATTAGCATGTTGCTAGCATGATTTTAGCATGTCGCTAGCATGATTAGCATGTTGCTAGCATGATTAGCATGTTGCTAGAATGTTGCTAGCATGATTAGCATGTTGCTAGCATGTTGCTAGCATGTTGCTAGCATTAATTAGCATATTGCTAGCATGTTGCTAGCATGATTAGCATGTTGCTAGCATGATTAGCATTTTGCTAGCATGTTGCTAGCATGATTAGCATGTCGCTAGCATGATTAGCATGTTGCTAGCATGTCGCTAGCATGATTAGCATGTTGCTAGCATGTTGCTAGCATGATTAGCATGTTGCTAGCATGTTGCTAGCATGATGCTAGCATGATTTTAGCATTATTAGCATGTTGCTAGCATGTTGCTAGCGTGATTAGCATGTTTCTAGCATGTTGCTAGCATGATTTTAGCGTGATTAGCATGTTTTTAGCATGTTGCTAGCATGATTAGCATGTGACTAGCATGTTGCTAGCATGATTAGCATGTTTGCTAGCATGATTTTAGCTTGATTAGCATGTTGCTAGCATGATTAGCATGTTGCTAGCATGATTAGCATGTTGCTAGCATGTTGCTAGCATGTTGCTAGCATTTTGCTAGCATGGCTAGCATGTTGCTAACGTGATTAGCATGTTGCTAGCATGTTGCTAGCATGATTAGCATGTTGCTAGCATGATGCTAGCATGATTAGCATGTTGCTAGCATGTTGCTAGCATGTTTAGCATGTTGCTAGCATGATTAGCATGTTGTTAGCATGTTGCTAACATGATTAGCATGTTGCTAGCATGTTGCTAGCATGATTAGCATGTTGCTAGCATGTTGCTAGCATGATTAGCATGTTGCTAGCATGTTGTTAACATGATTCTAGCATGTCGATAACATGATTAGCATGTTGCTAGCATGTTGCTAGCATTATTAGCATGTTGCTAGCATGTTGCTAGCATGATTAGCATGTTTCTAGCATGTTGCTAGCATGTTGCTAGCATGATTAGCATGTTGCTAGCATGTTGCTAGCATGATTAGCATGTTGCTAGCATGTTGCTAGCATGATTAGCATGTTGCTAGCATGTTGTTAGCATGATGCTAGCATGATTTTAGCATTATTAGCATGTTGCTAGCGTGATTAGCATGTTTCTAGCATGTTGCTAGCATGATTTTAGCGTGATTAGCATGTTTTTAGCATGTTGCTAGCATGATTAGCATGTGACTAGCATGTTGCTAGCATGATTAGCATGTTGCTAGCATGTTGCTAGCATGATTTTAGCATGATTAGCATGTTTGCTAACATGATTTTAGCGTGATTAGCATGTTGCTAGCATGTTTAGCATGTTGCTAGCATGATTAGCATGTTGCTAGCATGATTAGCATGTTGCTAGCATGTTGCTAGCATGATTAGCATGTTTCTAGCATGTTGCTAGCATGTTGCTAGCATGATTAGCATGTTGCTAGCATGTTGCTAGCATGATTAGCATGTTGCTAGCATGTTGCTAGCATGATGCTAGCATGATTTTAGCATTATTAGCATGTTGCTAGCATGTTGATAGCATGATTAGCATGTTGCTAGCATGTTGCTAGCATGATTTTAGCATGATTAGCATGTTGCTAGCATGATTTTAGCGTGATTAGCATGTTGCTAGCATGTTGCTAGCATGATTAGCATGTTTCTAGCATGTTGCTAGCATGTTGCGAGCATGATTAGCATGTTGCTAGCATGTTGCTAGCATGATTAGCATGTTGCTAGCATGTTGCTAGCATGATTTTAGCATTATTAGCATGTTTTTAGCATGTTGCTAGCATGATTAGCATGTGACTAGCATGTTGCTAGCATGATTAGCATGTTGCTAGCATGTTGCTAGCATGATTTTAGCATGATTAGCATGTTTGCTAACATGATTTTAGCGTGATTAGCATGTTGCTAGCATGTTGCTAGCATGATTAACATGTTGCTAGCATGTTGCTAGCATGATTAGCATGTTGCTAGCATGTTTCTAGCATGATGCTAGCATGATTTTAGCATTATTAGCATGTTGTTAGCATGTTGCTAGCATGATTAGCATGTTGCTAGCATGTTGCTAGCATGATTTTAGCGTGATAAGCATGTTTTTAGCATGTTGCTAGCATGATTAGCATGTGACTAGCATGTTGCTAGCATGATTAGCATGTTGCTAGCATGTTGCTAGCATGATTTTAGCATGATTAGCATGTTTGCTAACATGATTTTAGCGTGATTAGCATGTTGCTAGCATGTTGCTAGCATGATTAGCATGTTGCTAGCATGTTTCTAGCATGATTTTAGCGTGATTTGCATGTTTTTAGCATGTTTGCTAGCATGATTAGCATGTGACTAGCATGTTGCTAGCATGATTAGCATGTTGCTAGCATGATTTTAGCATGATTAGCATGTTGCTAGCATGATTTTAGCGTGATTAGCATGTTGCTAGCATGATTAGCATGTTGCTAGCATGTTGCTAGCATGTTGCTAGCATGATTTTATCATGTTGCTAGTATGATTAGCATGTTGCTAGCATTATTTTAGCATGTTGCTAGCATGATAAGCATGTTGCTAGCATGATTAGCATATGGCTAGCATGTTGCTAGCATAATGCTAGCATGATTTTAGCATTATTAGCATGTTGCTAGCATGTTGTTAGTGTGATTAGCATGTTTCTAGCATGTTGCTAGCATGATTAGCATGTTGCTAGCATGTTACTAGCATGATTAGCATGTTGCTAGCATAATGCTAGCATGTTGCTAGCATGATTAGCATGTTGCTAGCATGTTGCTAGTGTGATTAGCATGTTTCTAGCATGTTGCTAGCATGATTAGCATGTTGCTAGCATGTTGCTAGCATGATTTTAGCGTCATTAGCATGTTTTTAGCATGTTGCTAGCATGATTAGCATGTGACTAGCATGTTGCTAGCATGTTGCTAGCATGATTAGCATGTGACTAGCGTGTTGTTAGCATGATTAGCATGTTGCTAGCATGTTGCTAGCATGATTTTAGCATGATTAGCATGTTTGCTAGCATGATTTTAGCGTGATTAGCATGTTGCTAGCATGTTGCTAGCACAATTAGCATGTTTCTAGCATGTTGCTACCGTGATTAGCATGTTGCTAGCATGTTGCTAGCATGATTAGCATGTTGCTAGCATGTTGCTAGCATGATTTTAGCATGATTAGCATGTTTGCTAACATGATTTTAGCGTGATTAGCATGTTGCTAGCATGATTAGCATGTTGCTAGCATGTTGCTAGCATGATTAGCATGTTGCTAGCATGTTGCTAGCATGATTTTAGCGTGATTAGCATGTTGCTAGCATGTTGCTAGCATGATTTTAGCGTGATTAGCATGTTTTTAGCATGTTTGCTAGCATGATTAGCATGTGACTAGCATGTTGCTAGCATGTTGCTAGCATGATTAGCATGTTGCTAGCATGTTGCTAGCGTGATTAGCATGTTTCTAGCATGTTGCTAGCATGATTAGCATGTTGCTAGCATGTTGCTAGCATGATTAGCATGTTGCTAGCATGTTGCTAGCGTGATTAGCATGTTTCTAGCATGTTGCTAGCATGATTAGCATGTTGCTAGCATGATTAGCATGTTGCTAGCATGATTAGCATTTAGGGTAATCTGAGTGGTTGCTATGTTGTTACTAGGTGGTTGGTAGTTGTCACAGATGGTTACTATGGAGTTTGTAGCATTTTATTGGCATGATTTAGCACTTAGCTAAGCGCTATTAGCATGTAGCTATTCACTGCTAGCATGTGTAGCATGTAGCAAGTCCTGTTTGCTAGCATGAGTAAAAAGAGCCAACCCCCATCTCTATACGATGTTCTGATGCAGAGATATTGGTCTTGCAAAATGGTTGCTAGGGTACTCTGTTTGGTTGCTAGGGAGTGGCTTGGCAGCTGCCAATCATGAAGCTCCAAAGTCAGTGTGAATGTATAAACCAACCCCCATCTCTCTACGATGTTCTGATGCAGAGATATAGGTCTTGCAAAACGGTTGCTAGGGTACTCTGTTTGGTTGCTAGGGAGTGGCTTGGCAGCTAGCAATCACGATACTCCAAAGGCTTCTTGTCAGTATGAATGATATAAACCAACTCCCACGCCTCTGTGACATTCAGAATGGAAGATATTCCTCTGTGAATTTTGGTTGCTAAGGTGATCGACAATGGTTGCTAGGGCGTGGCCAGTGAGTGTTGAGGTGATTCAGGATTGGCTGCTTGCTGCCCCGAGACAAAGGAGCCCACCCTCATGTTTCTATGACACTTCTATCCTGAGATATCCCTTTGATCTCTTTCAATGGAAGTCTATGGGACGTGTTGCTAAGGTGCTCTAAATGGTTGCTAGGGGCGTGGCTTGATAGCTTCACAATGATCCTGAGATGCTGATTGGTCGTCTGAGTCAAATGAGCCCGCCCCCTTGTCTCTATGACACTGTGATCCAGAGTTATGTTCAATTGAAAAGCGGTTTCAAGTCAATGGGGCAACTTTGGGACGCTCTTGCCCCCCAGGGGTGCAAGTTTTACCCCATTGTGTGGTATGTTCTTACAGAGCCCGTCAGCCTCTTCAAATGTGGCAAATTTCACATTTCTACGAAATCCACTCTCTGAGCTATGAGTCTGTGAATTTTGGTTGCTAAGGTGGTCGACAATGGTTGCTAGGGCGTGGCCAGTGTGTGTTGAGGTGATTCAGGATTGGCTGCTTGCTGCCCCGAGTCAAACGAGCCCACCCTCATGTTTCTATGACACTTCTATCCTGAGATATCCCTTTGATCTCTTTCAATGGAAGTCAATGGGACGTGTTGCTAAGGTGCTCTAAATGGTTGCTAGGGGCGTGGCTTGATAGCTTCACAATGATCCTGAGATGCTGATTGGTCGTCTGAGTCAAATGAGCCCGCCCCCTTGTCTCTATGACACTGTGATCCAGAGTTATGTTCAATTGAAAAGCGGTTCAATTGAAAGGACGGCCCATTTCATGGGCCGTCCTACACCATTGAAAGTCAATGGGGCAAATTTTAGTACCCTCCTGCCCCCCAGGGGTGCAACTTTTACCCCATTTTGAGGTATGGTCTTACAGAGCCTGCCAGCCTCTTCAAATGTGGCCAATTTCACATTTCTGTGAAATCCACTCTCTGAGCTACGAGGCGTCAATTTTTTGTCGCCATGTTAAGTCAATGGGGCAACTTTGGGACGCTCCTGCCCCCCAGGGGTGCAACTTTTACCCCATTTTGAGGTGTGGTCTTACAGAGCCTGCCAGCCTCTTCAAATGTGGCAAATTTCACATTTCTGTGAAATCCACTCTCTGAGCTACGAGGCGTCAAAGTTTTTCGCCATGTTAAGTCAATGCGTTTGATTTTGCCCCTATTTTGCCCCTGGGGCAAACATCGTACCCCCGATCGCTTATAAAAGTCATAGCACACGATTCCCGATTAGGCCGCACGTTTTGACACCTCATTCATGGCTCTGTGACAAAAACTGTGGGAGGAGTAGCGCGCCGAAATAAAAGTGGAAGAAGAAGAATAATAATAAGTATGAGCAATAACAATACTGTGCTTTGCCATTAAAATGGCAAGCACCATTAACTAGAATGTACATTTCCAGAAGAAAATGTGAATGGTGCTTGCAGTGGCAAAAAACACCACCCGGTTGCTAGGCGGTTGCTAGGGTTGTTGCTAGGCGGTTGCTAGGGTGTTCTGGGTGGTTGCTAGGGCGTTGCTAGGCGGTTGCTAGAATGTTCTGGGTGGTTGCTAGGTCCTACACCATAGAAAGTCAATGGGGCAACTTTGGGACGCTCCTGCCCCCCAGGGGTGCAACTTTTACCCCATTTTGAGGTATGGTCCTACAGAGCCTGCCAGCCTCTTCAAATGTGGCAAATTTCACATTTCTGTGAAATCCACTCTCTGAGCTATGAGGCGTCAAAGTTTTTCGCAATGTTAAGTCTATGCGTTATTTTTGGCCGCTATTTCGCCCCTGGGGCGAACATCGTACCCCGATCGCTTATAAAAGTCATAGCACACCATTCCCGATTAGGCCGCACGTTTTGACACCTCATTCATGGCTCTGTGGCAAAAACTGCGGGAGGAGTAGCGCGCCGAAGTTTGGTCAGGGCGAATAGTAATAACAATACTAGAATGTACATTTCCAGAAGAAAATGTGAATGGTGCTTGCAGTGGCAAAAAACACCACCCGGTTGCTAGGGTAATGTACACGATTGAATACGAGCCAACAACCATGTCTGTACGGTTGCTAGGATGTTCTGGGTGGTTGCTAGGGTGTTCTGGGTGGTTGCTAGGGTGTTGCTAGGGTGTTCTGGGTGGTTGCTAGGGTGTTGCTAGGTGGTTGCTAGGGTGTTCTGGGTGGTTGCTAGGCAGTTGCTAGGTGGTTGCTAGGGTGTTCTGGGTGGTTGCTAGGGCGTTGCTAGGCGGTTGCTAGGGTGTTCTGGGTGGTTGCTAGGGTGTTGCTAGGTGGTTGCTAGGGTGTTCTGGGTGGTTGCTAGGGTGTTGCTAGGTGGTTGCTAGGGTGTTCTGGGTGGTTGCTAGGGCGTTGCTAGGGTGTTCTGGGTGGTCGCTAGGGTGTTGCTAGGTGGTTGCTAGGGTGTTCTGGGTGGTTGCTAGGGCGTTGCTAGGTGGTTGCTAGGGTAATCTGGGTGGTTGCTAGGCGGTTGCTAGGTGGTTGCTAGGGTGTTCTGGGTGGTTGCTAGTGCGTTGCTAGGCGGTTGCTAGGGTGTTCTGGGTGGTTGCTAGGCGGTTGCTAGGTGGTTGCTAGGGTGTTCTGGGTGGTTGCTAGGGTGTTGCTAGGTGGTTGGTAGGGTGTTCTGGGTGGTTGCTAGGGCGTTGCTAGGGTGTTCTGGGTGGTCGCTAGGGTGTTGCTAGGTGGTTGCTAGGGTGTTCTGGGTGGTTGCTAGGGAGTTGCTAGGTGGTTGCTAGGGTAATCTGGGTGGTTGCTAGGCGGTTGCTAGGGTGTTCTGGGTGGTTGCTAGGGTGTTCTGGGTGGTTGCTAGGGTGTTGCTAGGTGGTTGCTAGGGTGTTCTGGGTGGTTGCTAGGGCGTTGCTAGGTGGTTACTAGGGTGTTCTGGGTGGTTGCTAGGCGGTTGCTAGGGTGTTCTGGGTGGTTGCTAGGGTGTTGCTAGGTGGTTGCTAGGGTGTTCTGGGTGGTTGCTAGGTGGTTGCTAGGGTGTTCTGGGTGGTTGCTAGGGTGTTGCTAGGTGGTTGCTAGGGTGTTCTGGGTGGTTGCTAGGCGGTTGCTAGGGTGTTCTGGGTGGTTGCTAGGGTGTTGCTAGGCGGTTGCTAGGGTGTTCTGGGTGGTTGCTAGGGTGTTGCTAGGTGGTTGCTAGGGTGTTCTGGGTGGTTGCTAGGCGGTTGCTAGGGTGTTCTGTGTGGTTGCTAGGGTGTTGCTAGGTGGTTGCTAGGGTGTTCTGGGTGGTTGCTAGGCGGTTGCTAGGGTGTTCTGGGTGGTTGCTAGGGTGTTGCTAGGCGGTTGCTAGGGTGTTCTGGGTGGTTTCTAGGGCGTTGCTAGGCAGTTGCTAGGGTGTTCTGGGTGGTTTCTAGGCAGTTGCTAGGGTGTTCGGGCGGTTGCTAGGGTGTTATGTGTGGTTGCTATGGTGTTACTAGGTGGTTGGTGGTTGTCACAGATGGTTACTATGGAGTTTGTAGCATTTTATTGGCATGATTTAGCACTTAGCTAAGCGCTATTAGCATGTAGCTATTCACTGCTAGCATGTGTAGCATGTAGCAAGTCCTGTTTGCTAGCATGAGTCAAAAGAGCCAACCCCCATCTCTATACGATGTTCTGATGCAGAGATATTGGTCTTGCAAAACGGTTGCTAGGGTACTCTGTTTGGTTGCTAGGGAGTGGCTTGGCAGCTGCCAATCATGAAGCTCCAAAGTCAGTGTGAATGTATAAACCAACCCCCATCTCTCTACGATGTTCTGATGCAGAGATAGAGGTCTTGCAAAACGGTTGCTAGGGTACTCTGTTTGGTTGCTAGGGAGTGGCTTGGCAGCTAGCAATCACGATACTCCAAAGGCTTCTTGTCAGTATGAATGATATAAACCAACTCCCACGCCTCTGTGACATTCAGAATGGAAGATATTCCTCTGTGAATTTTGGTTGCTAAGGTGCTCGACAATGGTTGCTAGGGCGTGGCCAGTGAGTGTTGAGGTGATTCAGGATTGGCTGCTTGCTGCCCCGAGACAAACGAGCCCACCCTCATGTTTCTATGACACTTCTATCCTGAGATATCCCTTTGATCTCTTTCAATGGAAGTCTATGGGACGTGTTGCTAAGGTGCTCTAAATGGTTGCTAGGGGCGTGGCTTGATAGCTTCACAATGATCCTGAGATGCTGATTGGTCGTCTGAGTCAAATGAGCCCGCCCCCTTGTCTCTATGACACTGTGATCCAGAGTTATGTTCAATTGAAAAGCGGTTTCAAGTCAATGGGGCAACTTTGGGACGCTCTTGCCCCCCAGGGGTGCAAGTTTTACCCCATTGTGTGGTATGTTCTTACAGAGCCCATCAGCCTCTTCAAATGTGGCAAATTTCACATTTCTACGAAATCCACTCTCTGAGCTATGAGGCGTCAAAGTTTTTCGCAATGTTAAGTCTATGCGTTTTTTTTGGCCGCTATTTCGCCCCTGGGGCGAACATCGTACCCCCGATCGCTTATAAAAGTCATAGCACACCATTCCCGACTAGGCCGCACGTTTTGACACCTCATTCATGGGTCTATGACAAACTTTGCAGGAGGAGTAGCGTGCCGAAGTATTGTCAGGGCGAATAGTAATAACAATACTAGAATGTACATTTCCAGAAGAAAATGTGAATGGTGCTTGCAGTGGCAAAAAACACCACCCGGTTGCTAGGCGGTTGCTAGGGTTGTTGCTAGGCGGTTGCTAGGGTGTTCTGGGTGGTTGCTAGGGTGTTGCTAGGCGGTTGCTAGGATGTTCTGGGTGGTTGCTAGGTCCTACACCATAGAAAGTCAATGGGGCAACTTTGGGACGCTCCTGCCCCCCAGGGGTGCAACTTTTACCCCATTTTGAGGTATGGTCCTACAGAGCCTGCCAGCCTCTTCAAATGTGGCAAATTTCACATTTCTGTGAAATCCACTCTCTGAGCTATGAGGCGTCAAAGTTTTTCGCAATGTTAAGTCTATGCGTTTTTTTTGGCCGCTATTTCGCCCCTGGGGCGAACATCGTACCCCCGATCGCTTATAAAAGTCATAGCACACCATTCCCGATTAGGCTGCACGTATTGACACCTCATTCATGGCTCTGTGGCAAAAACTGCGGGAGGAGTAGCGCGCCGAAGTTTGGTCAGGGCGAATAGTAATAACAATACTAGAATGTACATTTCCAGAAGAAAATGTGAATGGTGCTTGCAGTGGCAAAACTCGGCGCTGGACAGATACTAGTGACTAGCATGTTTGCTAGCATATTTTTAGCATGATTAGCATCTTGTTACCATATGCTAGCATGATTAGCATGTTGCTAGCATGTTTGCTAGCATGATTTTATCATGTTGCTAGCATGATTTTATCATGTTGCTAGTATGATTAGCATGGTTGCTAGCATTATTGTAGCATGTCGCTAGCATGATTAGCATGTTGCTAGCATGATTAGCATATGGCTAGCATGTTGCTAGCATTATTCTAGCATGTTTCTAGCATGATTAGCATGTTGCTAGCATGATTAACATGTTGTTAGCATGTCGCTGGCATGATTCTAGCATGTTGCTAGCATGATTAACATGTTGCTAGCATGTTGCTAGCATGATTTTTAGCGTCATTAGCATGTTTTTAGCATGTTGCTAGCATGATTAGCATGTGACTAGCATGTTGCTAGCATGTTGCTAGCATGATTAGCATGTGACCTAGCGTGTTGCTAGCATGATTAGCATGTTGCTAGCATGTTGCTAACATGATTTTAGCATGATTAGCATGTTTGCTAGCATGATTTAGCGTGATTAGCATGTTGCTAGCATGTTGCTAGCACATTAGCATGTTGCTAGCATGTTGCTAGCGTGATTAGCATGTTGCTAGCATGTTGCTAGCATGATTAGCATGTTGCTAGCATGTTGCTAGCATGATTAGCATGTTGCTAGCATGTTGCTAGCATGATTAGCATTTAAGGTAATCTGAGTGGTTGCTATGTTGTTACTAGGTGGTTGGTAGTTGTCACAGATGGTTACTATGGAGTTTGTAGCATTTTATTGGCATGATTTAGCACTTAGCTAAGCGCTATTAGCATGTAGCTATTCACTGCTAGCATGTGTAGCATGTAGCAAGTCCTGTTTGCTAGCATGAGTCAAAAGAGCCAACCCCCATCTCTATACGATGTTCTGATGCAGAGATATTGGTCTTGCAAAATGGTTGCTAGGGTACTCTGTTTGGTTGCTAGGGAGTGGCTTGGCAGCTGCCAATCATGAAGCTCCAAAGTCAGTGTGAATGTATAAACCAACCCCCATCTCTCTACGATGTTCTGATGCAGAGATATAGGTCTTGCAAAACGGTTGCTAGGGTACTCTGTTTGGTTGCTAGGGAGTGGCTTGGCAGCTAGCAATCACGATACTCCAAAGGCTTCTTGTCAGTATGAATGATATAAACCAACTCCCACGCCTCTGTGACATTCAGAATGGAAGATATTCCTCTGTGAATTTTGGTTGCTAAGGTGATCGACAATGGTTGCTAGGGCGTGGCCAGTGAGTGTTGAGGTGATTCAGGATTGGCTGCTTGCTGCCCCGAGACAAAGGAGCCCACCCTCATGTTTCTATGACACTTCTATCCTGAGATATCCCTTTGATCTCTTTCAATGGAAGTCTATGGGACGTGTTGCTAAGGTGCTCTAAATGGTTGCTAGGGGCGTGGCTTGATAGCTTCACAATGATCCTGAGATGCTGATTGGTCGTCTGAGTCAAATGAGCCCGCCCCCTTGTCTCTATGACACTGTGATCCAGAGTTATGTTCAATTGAAAAGCGGTTTCAAGTCAATGGGGCAACTTTGGGACGTTCTTGCCCCCCAGGGGTGCAAGTTTTACGCCATTGTGTGGTATGTTCTTACAGAGCCCGTCAGCCTCTTCAAATGTGGCAAATTTCACATTTCTACGAAATCCACTCTCTGAGCTATGAGTCTGTGAATTTTGGTTGCTAAGGTGGTCGACAATGGTTGCTAGGGCGTGGCCAGTGTGTGTTGAGGTGATTCAGGATTGGCTGCTTGCTGCCCCGAGTCAAACGAGCCCACCCTCATGTTTCTATGACACTTCTATCCTGAGATATCCCATTGATCTCTTTCAATGGAAGTCAATGGGACGTGTTGCTAAGGTGCTCTAAATGGTTGCTAGGGGCGTGGCTTGATAGCTTCACAATGATCCTGAGATGCTGATTGGTCGTCTGAGTCAAATGAGCCCGCCCCCTTGTCTCTATGACACTGTGATCCAGAGTTATGTTCAATTGAAAAGCGGTTCAATTGAGAGGACGGCCCATTTCATGGGCCGTCCTACACCATTGAAAGTCAATGGGGCAAATTTTAGTACCCTCCTGCCCCCCAGGGGTGCAACTTTTACCCCATTTTGAGGTATGGTCTTACAGAGCCTGCCAGCCTCTTCAAATGTGGCCAATTTCACATTTCTGTGAAATCCACTCTCTGAGCTACGAGGCGTCAAATTTTTTTCGCAATGTTAAGTCAATGGGGCAACTTTGGGACGCTCCTGCCCCCCAGGGGTGCAACTTTTACCCCATTTTGAGGTGTGGTCTTACAGAGCCTGCCAGCCTCTTCAAATGTGGCAAATTTCAAACTTCTGTGAAATCCACTCTCTGAGCTACGAGGCGTCAAAGTTTTTCGCCATGTTAAGTCAATGCGTTTGATTTTGCCCCTATTTTGCCCCTGGGGCAAACATCGTACCCCCGATCGCTTATAAAAGTCATAGCACACGATTCCCGATTAGGCCGCACGTTTTGACACCTCATTCATGGCTCTGTGACAAAAACTGTGGGAGGAGTAGCGCGCCGAAATAAAAGTGGAAGAAGAAGAAGAAGAAGAAGAATAATAAGTATGAGCAATAACAATACTGTGCTTTGCCATTAAAATGGCAAGCACCATTAACTAGAATGTACATTTCCAGAAGAAAATGTGAATGGTGCTTGCAGTGGCAAAAAACACCACCCGGTTGCTAGGGTAATCTGGGTGGTTGCTATGGTGTTACTAGGTGGTTGGTAGTTGTCACAGATGGTTACTATGGAGTTTGTAGCATTTTATTGGCATGATTTAGCACTTAGCTAAGCGCTATTAGCATGTAGCTATTCACTGCTAGCATGTGTAGCATGTATCAAGTCCTGTTTGCTTGCATGAGTCAAAAGAGCCAACCCCCATCTCTATACGATGTTCTGATACAGAGATATTGGTCTTGCAAAACGGTTGCTAGGGTACTCTGTTTGGTTGCTAGGGAGTGGCTTGGCAGCTAGCAATCACGATACTCCAAAGGCTTCTTGTCATTATGAATGATATAAACCAACTCCCACGCCTCTGTGACATTCAGAATGGAAGATATTCCTCTGTGAATTTTGGTTGCTAAGGTGCTCGACAATGGTTGCTAGGGCGTGGCCAGTGAGTGTTGAGGTGATTCAGGATTGGCTGCTTGCTGCCCCGAGTCAAATGAGCCCACCCTCATGTTTCTATGACACTTCTATCCTGAGATATCCCTTTGATCTCTTTCAATGGAAGTCTATGGGCCGTGTTGCTAAGGTGCTCTAAATGGTTACTAGGGGCGTGGCTTGATAGCTTCACAATGATCCTGAGATGCTGATTGGTCGTCTGAGTCAAATGAGCCCGCCCCCTTGTCTCTATGACACTGTGATCCAGAGTTATGTTCAATTGAAAAGCGTTTTCTATGGTGTAGGACAGCCCAATTTCATGGGCCGTCCTACACCATTGAAAGTCAATGGGGCAAATTTGGGACGCTCCTGCCCCCCAGGGGTGCAACTTTTACCCCATTTTGAGGTATGGTCTTACAGAGCCTGCCAGCCTCTTCAAATGTGGCAAATTTCACATTTCTGTGAAATCCACTCTCTGAGCTACGAGGCGTCAAAGTTTTTCGCAATGTTAAGTCTATGCGTTTTTTTTTGGCCGCTATTTCGCCCCTGGGGCGAACATCGTACCCCCGATCGCTTATAAAAGTCATAGCACACCATTCCCGATTAGGCCGCACGTTTTGACACCTCATTCATGGGTCTATGACAAACTTTGCAGGAGGAGTAGCGTGCCGAAGTATTGTCAGGGCGAATAGTAATAACAATACTAGAATGTACATTTCCAGAAGAAAATGTGAATGGTGCTTGCAGTGGCAAAAAACACCACCCGGTTGCTAGGCGGTTGCTAGGGTTGTTGCTAGGCGGTTGCTAGGGTGTTCTGGGTGGTTGCTAGGGCGTTGCTAGGCGGTTGCTAGGATGTTCTGGGTGGTTGCTAGGTCCTACACCATAGAAAGTCAATGGGGCAACTTTGGGACGCTCCTGCCCCCCAGGGGTGCAACTTTTACCCCATTTTGAGGTATGGTCCTACAGAGCCTGCCAGCCTCTTCAAATGTGGCAAATTTCACATTTCTGTGAAATCCACTCTCTGAGCTATGAGGCGTCAAAGTTTTTCGCAATGTTAAGTCTATGCGTTTTTTTTGGCCGCTATTTCGCCCCTGGGGCGAACATCGTACCTCCGATCGCTTATAAAAGTCATAGCACACCATTCCCGATTAGGCCGCACGTTTTGACACCTCATTCATGGCTCTGTGGCAAAAACTGCGGGAGGAGTAGCGCGCCGAAGTTTGGTCAGGGCGAATAGTAATAACAATACTAGAATGTACATTTCCAGAAGAAAATGTGAAATGGTGCTTGCAGTGGCAAAAAACACCATCCGGTTGCTAGGGTAATGTAGGGCGTTGCTAGGCGGTTGCTAGGGTAATCTAGGTGGTTGCTATGGTGTTACTAGGTGGTTGGTAGTTGTCACAGATGGTTACTATGGAGTTTGTAGCATTTCATTGGCATGATTTAGCACTTAGCTAAGCGCTATTAGCATGTAGCTATTCACTGCTAGCATGTGTAGCATGTAGCAAGTCCTGTTTGCTAGCATAAGTCAAAAGAGCCAACCCCCATCTCTATACGATGTTCTGATGCAGAGATATTGGTCTTGCAAAACGGTTGCTAGGGTACTCTGTTTGGTTGCTAGGGAGTGGCTTGGCAGCTGCCAATCATGAAGCTCCAAAGTCAGTGTGAATGTATAAACCAACCCCCATCTCTATACGATGTTCTGATGCAGAGATATAGGTCTTGCAAAACGGTTGCTAGGGTACTCTGTTTGGTTGCTAGGGAGTGGCTTGGCAGCTAGCAATCACGATACTCCAAAGGCTTCTTGTCAGTATGAATGATATAAACCAACTCCCACGCCTCTGTGACATTCAGAATGGAAGATATTCCTCTGTGAATTTTGGTTGCTAAGGTGGTCGACAATGGTTGCTAGGGCGTGGCCAGTGAGTGTTGAGGTGATTCAGGATTGGCTGCTTGCTGCCCCGAGTCAAACGAGCCCACCCTCATGTTTCTATGACACTTCTATCCTGAGATATCCCTTTGATCTCTTTTAATGGAAGTCTATGAGACGTGTTGCTAAGGTGCTCTAAATGGTTGCTAGGGGCGTGGCTTGATAGCTTCACAATGATCCTGAGATGCTGATTGGTCGTCTGAGTCAAATGAGCCCGCCCCCTTGTCTCTATGACACTGTGATCCAGAGTTATGTTCAATTGAAAAGCGGTTTCTATGGTGTAGGACGGCCCATTTCATGGGCCGTCCTACACCATAGAAAGTAAATGGGGCAACTTTGGGACGCTCCTGCCCCCCAGGGGTGCAACTTTTACCCCATTTTGAGGTATGGTCTTACAGAGCCTGCCAGCCTCTTAAAATGTGGCAAATTTCACATTTCTGTGAAATCCACTCTCTGAGCTACGAGGCGTCAAAGTTTTTCGCAATGTTAAGTCTATGCGTTTTTTTTTGGCCGCTATTTCGCCCCTGGGGCGAACATCGTACCCCCGATCGCTTATAAAAGTCATAGCACACCATTCCCGATTAGGCCGCACGTTTTGACACCTCATTCATGGGTCTATGACATACTTTGCAGGAGGAGTAGCGTGCCGAAGTATTGTCAGGGCGAATAGTAATAACAATACTAGAATGTACATTTCCAGAAGAAAATGTGAATGGTGCTTGCAGTGGCAAAAAACACCACCCGGTTGCTAGGCGGTTGCTAGGGTTGTTGCTAGGCGGTTGCTAGGGTGTTCTGGGTGGTTGCTAGGGCGTTGCTAGGCGGTTGCTAGGATGTTCTGGGTGGTTGTTAGGTCATTTCATGGGCCGTCCTACACCATAGAAAGTCAATGGGGCAACTTTGGGACGCTCCTGCCCCCCAAGGGTGCAACTTTAACCCCATTTTGAGGTATGGTCTTACAGAGCCTGCCAGCCTCTTCAAATGTGGCAAATTTCACATTTCTGTGAAATCCACTCTCTGAGCTACGAGGCGTCAAAGTTTTTCGCAATGTTAAGTCTATGCGTTTTTTTTGGCCGCTATTTCGCCCCTGGGGTGAACATCGTACCCCCGATCGCTTATAAAAGTCATAGCACACCATTCCCGATTAGGCCGCACGTTTTGACACCTCATTCATGGCTCTGTGGCAAAAACTGCGGGAGGAGTAGCGCGCCGAAGTTTGGTCAGGGCGAATAGTAATTACAATACTAGAATGTACATTTCCAGAAGAAAATGTGAATGGTGCTTGCAGTGGCAAAAAACACCACCCTGTTGCTAGGGTAATGTAGGGCGTTGCTAGGTGGTTGCTAGGGTAATCTGGGTGGTTGCTATGGTGTTACTAGGTGGTTGGTAGTTGTCACAGATGGTTACTATGGAGTTTGTAGCATTTTATTGGCATGATTTAACACTTAGCTAAGCGCTATTAGCATGTAGCTATTCACTGCTAGCATGTGTAGCATGTAGCAAGTCCTGTTTGCTAGCATGAGTCAAAAGAGCCAACCCCCATCTCTATACGATGTTCTGATGCAGAGATATTGGTCTTGCAAAACGGTTGCTAGGGTACTCTGTTTGGTTGCTAGGGAGTGGCTTGGCAGCTGCCAATCATGAAGCTCCAAAGTCAGTGTGAATGTATAAACCAACCCCCATCTCTATACGATGTTCTGATGCAGAGATATAGGTCTTGCAAAACGGTTGCTAGGGTACTCTGTTTGGTTGCTAGGGAGTGGCTTGGCAGCTAGCAATCACGATACTCCAAAGGCTTCTTGTCAGTATGAATGATATAAACCAACTCCCACGCCTCTGTGACATTCAGAATGGAAGATATTCCTCTGTGAATTTTGGTTGCTAAGGTGCTCGACAATGGTTGCTAGGGCGTGGCCAGTGTGTGTTGAGGTGATTCAGGATTGGCTGCTTGCTGCCCCGAGTCAAATGAGCCCACCCTCATGTTTCTATGACACTTCTATCCTGAGATATCCCTTTGATCTCTTTCAATGGAAGTCTGTGGGACGTGTTGCTAAGGTGCTCTAAATGGTTGCTAGGGGCGTGGCTTGATAGCTTCACAATGATCCTGAGATGCTGATTGGTCGTCTGAGTCAAATGAGCCCGCCCCCTTGTCTCTATGACACTGTGATCCAGAGTTATGTTCAATTGAAAAGCGGTTTCTATGGTGTAGGACGGCCCATTTCATGGGCCGTCCTACACCATAGAAAGTCAATGGGGCAAATTTTGGGACGCTCCTGCCCCCCAGGGGTGCAACTTTTACCCCATTTTGAGGTATGGTCTTACAGAGCCTGCCAGCCTCTTCAAATGTGGCAAATTTCACATTTCTGTGAAATCCACTCTCTGAGCTACGAGGCGTCAAAGTTTTTCGCAATGTTAAGTCTATGCGTTTTTTTTGGCCGCTATTTCACCCCTGGGGCGAACATCGTACCCCCGATCGCTTATAAAAGTCATAGCACACCATTCCCGATTAGGCCGCACGTTTTGACACCTCATTCATGGGTCTATGACAAACTTTGCAGGAGGAGTAGCGTGCCGAAGTATTGTCAGGGCGAATAGTAATAACAATACTAGAATGTACATTTCCAGAAGAAAATGTGAATGGTGCTTGCAGTGGCAAAACTCGGCGCTGGACAGATACTAGTGACTAGCATGTTTGCTAGCATATTGTTAGCATGATTAGCATCTTGTTACCATATTGCTAGCATGATTAGTATGTTGCTAGCATGTTGCTAGCATGATTTTATCATGTTGCTAGCATGATTTTATCATGTTGCTAGTATGATTAGCATGTTGCTAGCATTATTTTAGCATGTCGCTAGCATGATTAGCATGTTGCTAGCATGATTAGCATATGGCTAGCATGTTGCTAGCATTATTCTAGCATGTTTCTAGCATGATTAGCATGTTGCTAGCATGATTAACATGTTGTTAGCATGTCGCTGGCATGATTCTAGCATGTTGCTAGCATGATTAGCATGTTGGTAGCATGTTGTTAGCATGATTCTAGCATGTCTTTAACATGATTAGCATGTTGCTAGCATGTTGCTAGCATTTTGCTAGCATGACTAGCATGTTTCTAGCATGTTGCTAGCATGTTGCTAGCGTGATTAGCATGTTGCTAGCATGTTGCTAGCATGATTAGCATGTTGCTAGCATGTTGCTAGCATGATTAGCATGTTGCTAGCATGTTGCTAGCATGATGCTAGCATGATTTTAGCATTATTATCATGTTGCTAGCATGTTGCTATCGTGATTAGCATGTTTCTAGCATGTTGCTAGCATGATTAGCATGTTGCTAGCATGTTGCTAGTGTGATTAGCATGTTTGCTAGCATGATTTTAGCGTGATTAGCATGTTGCTAGCATGATTAGCATGTTGCTAGCATGATTAGCATGTTGCTAGCATGTTGCTAGCATGATTAGCATGTTTGCTAGCATGTTGCTAGCATGATTAGCATTTTGCTAGCATGTTACTAGCGTGATTAGCATGTTGCTAGCATGTTGCTAGCATAATGCTAGCATGATTTTAGCATTATTAGCATGTTGCTAGCATGTTGCTAGTGTGATTAGCATGTTTCTAGCATGTTGCTAGCATGATTAGCATGTTGCTAGCATGTTACTAGCGTGATTAGCATGTTGCTAGCATGTTGCTAGCGTGATTAGCATGTTGCTAGCATGTTGCTAGCATAATGCTAGCATGTTGCTAGCATGATTAGCATGTTTCTAGCATGTTGCTAGCATGATTAACATGTTGCTAGCATGTTGCTAGCATGATTTTAGAGTCATTAGCATGTTTTTAGCATGTTGCTAGCATGATTAGCATGTGACTAGCATGATGCTAGCATGTTGCTAGCATGATTAGCATGTGACTAGCGTGTTGCTAGCATGATTAGCATGTTGCTAGCATGTTGCTAGCATGATTTTAGCATGATTAGCATGTTTGCTAGCATGATTTTAGCGTGATTAGCATGTTGCTAGCATGTTGCTAGCACAATTAGCATGTTGCTAGCATGTTGCTAGCGTGATTAGCATGTTGCTAGCATGTTGCTAGCATGATTAGCATGTTGCTAGCATGTTGCTAGCATGATTTTAGCATGATTAGCATGTTTGCTAACATGATTTTAGCGTGATTAGCATGTTGCTAGCATGATTAGCATGTTGCTAGCATGTTGCTAGCATGATTAGCATGTTGCTAGCATGTTGCTAGCATGATGCTAGCATGATTTTAGCATTATTAGCATGTTGCTAGCATGTTGCTAGCGTGATTAGCATGTTTCTAGCATGTTGCTAGCATGTTGCTAGCATGATTAGCATGTTGCTAGCATGTTGCTAGCATGATTAGCATGTTGCTAGCATTATTAGCATGTTGCTAGCATGTTGCTAGCATAATTAGCATGTTGCTAGCATGTTGCTAGCGTGATTAGCATGTTGCTAGCATGTTGCTAGCATGATTAGCATGTTGGTAGCATGTTGCTAGCATGATGCTAGCATGATTTTAGCATTATTAGCATGTTGCTAGCATGTTGCAAGCGTGATTAGCATGTTTCTAGCATGTTGCTAGCATGATTAGCATGTTGCTAGCATGTTGCTAGCATGATTTTAGCGTGATTAGCATGTTTTTAGCATGTTGCTAGCATGATTAGCATGTGACTAGCATGTTGCTAGCATGATTAGCATGTTGCTAGCATGATTTTAGCATGATTAGCATGTTGCTAGCATGTTGCTAGCATGATTAGCATGTTGCTAGCATGTTGTTAGCATTATTAGCATTTAGGCTAATCTGAGTGGTTGCTATGTTGTTACTAGGTGGTTGGTAGTTGTCACAGATGGTTACTATGGAGTTTGTAGCATTTTATTGGCATGATTTAGCACTTAGCTAAGCGCTATTAGCATGTAGCTATTCACTGCTAGCATGTGTAGCATGTAGCAAGTCCTGTTTGCTAGCATGAGTCAAAAGAGCCAACCCCCATCTCTATACGATGTTCTGATGCAGAGATATTGGTCTTGCAAAAAAGTTGCTAGGGTACTCTGTTTGGTTGCTAGGGAGTGGCTTGGCAGCTGCCAATCATGAAGCTCCAAAGTCAGTGTGAATGTATAAACCAACCCCCATCTCTATACGATGTTCTGATGCAGAGATATAGGTCTTGCAAAACGGTTGCTAGGGTACTCTGTTTGGTTGCTAGGGAGTGGCTTGGCAGCTAGCAATCACGATACTCCAAAGGCTTCTTGTCAGTATGAATGATATAAACCAACTCCCACGCCTCTGTGACATTCAGAATGGAAGATATTCCTCTGTGAATTTTGGTTGCTAAGGTGCTCGACAATGGTTGCTAGGGCGTGGCCAGTGAGTGTTGAGGTGATTCAGGATTGGCTTCTTGCTGCCCCGAGTCAAACGAGCCCACCCTCATGTTTCTATGACACTTCTATCCTGAGATATCCCTTTGATCTCTTTCAATGGAAGTCTATGGGACGTGTTGCTAAGGTGCTATAAATGGTTGCTAGGGGCGTGGCTTGATAGCTTCACAATGATCCTGAGATGCTGATTGGTCGTCTGAATCAAATGAGCCCACCCCCTTGTCTCTATGACACTGTGATCCAGAGTTATGTTCAATTGAAAAGCGGTTTCAAGTCAATGGGGCAACTTTGGGACGCTCTTGCCCCCCAGGGGTGCAAGTTTTACCCCATTGTGTGGTATGTTCTTACAGAGCCCGTCAGCCTCTTCAAATGTGGCAAATTTCAAATTTCTACGAAATCCACTCTCTGAGCTATGAGTCTGTGAATTTTGGTTGCTAAGGTGGTCGACAATGGTTGCTAGGGCGTGGCCAGTGTGTGTTGAGGTGATTCAGGATTGGCTGCTTGCTGCCCCGAGTCAAACGAGCCCACCCTCATGTTTCTATGACACTTCTATCCTGAGATATCCCTTTGATCTCTTTCAATGGAAGTCTATGGGACGTGTTGCTAAGGTGCTCTAAATGGTTGCTAGGGGCGTGGCTTGATAGCTTCACAATGATCCTGAGATGCTGATTGGTCGTCTGAATCAAATGAGCCCACCCCCTTGTCTCTATGACACTGTGATCCAGAGTTATGTTCAATTGAAAAGCGGTTTCAAGTCAATGGGGCAACTTTGGGACGCTCTTGCCCCCCAGGGGTGCAAGTTTTACCCCATTGTGTGGTATGTTCTTACAGAGCCCGTCAGCCTCTTCAAATGTGGCAAATTTCACATTTCTACGAAATCCACTCTCTGAGCTATGAGTCTGTGAATTTTGGTTGCTAAGGTGGTCGACAATGGTTGCTAGGGCGTGGCCAGTGTGTGTTGAGGTGATTCAGGATTGGCTGCTTGCTGCCCCGAGTCAAACGAGCCCACCCTCATGTTTCTATGACACTTCTATCCTGAGATATCCCTTTGATCTCTTTCAATGGAAGTCTATGGGACGTGTTGCTAAGGTGCTCTAAATGGTTGCTAGGGGCGTGGCTTGATAGCTTCACAATGATCCTGAGATGCTGATTGGTCGTCTGAGTCAAATGAGCCCGCCCCCTTGTCTCTATGACACTGTGATCCAGAGTTATGTTCAATTGAAAAGCGGTTCAATTGAAAGGACGGCCCATTTCATGGGCCGTCCTACACCATTGAAAGTCAATGGGGCAAATTTTAGTACCCTCCTGCCCCCCAGGGGCGCAACTTTTACCCCATTTTGAGGTATGGTCTTACAGAGCCTGCCAGCCTATTCAAATGTGGCCAATTTCACATTTCTGTGAAATCCACTCTCTGAGCTACGAGGCGTCAAATTTTTTTCGCAATGTTAAGTCAATGGGGCAACTTTGGGACGCTCCTGCCCCCCAGGGGTGCAACTTTTACCCCATTTTGAGGTGTGGTCTTACAGAGCCTGCCAGCCTCTTCAAATGTGGCAAATTTCACATTTCTGTGAAATCCACTCTCTGAGCTACGAGGCGTCAAAGTTTTTCGCCATGTTAAGTCAATGCGTTTGATTTTGCCCCTATTTTGCCCCTGGGGCAAACATCGTACCCCCGATCGCTTATAAAAGTCATAGCACACGATTCCCGATTAGGCCGCACGTTTTGACACCTCATTCATGGCTCTGTGACAAAAACTGTGGGAGGAGTAGCGCGCCGAAATAAAAGTGGAAGAAGAAGAAGAAGAATAATAAGTATGAGCAATAACAATACTGTGCTTTGCCATTAAAATGGCAAGCACCATTAACTAGAATGTACATTTCCAGAAGAAAATGTGAATGGTGCTTGCAGTGGCAAAAAACACCACCCTGTTGCTAGGGTAATGTAGGGCGTTGCTAGGTGGTTGCTAGGGTAATCTGGGTGGTTGCTATGGTGTTACTAGGTGGTTGGTAGTTGTCACAGATGGTTACTATGGAGTTTGTAGCATTTTATTGGCATGATTTAACACTTAGCTAAGCGCTATTAGCATGTAGCTATTCACTGCTAGCATGTGTAGCATGTAGCAAGTCCTGTTTGCTAGCATGAGTCAAAAGAGCCAACCCCCATCTCTATACGATGTTCTGATGCAGAGATATTGGTCTTGCAAAACGGTTGCTAGGGTACTCTGTTTGGTTGCTAGGGAGTGGCTTGGCAGCTGCCAATCATGAAGCTCCAAAGTCAGTGTGAATGTATAAACCAACCCCCATCTCTATACGATGTTCTGATGCAGAGATATAGGTCTTGCAAAACGGTTGCTAGGGTACTCTGTTTGGTTGCTAGGGAGTGGCTTGGCAGCTAGCAATCACGATACTCCAAAGGCTTCTTGTCAGTATGAATGATATAAACCAACTCCCACGCCTCTGTGACATTCAGAATGGAAGATATTCCTCTGTGAATTTTGGTTGCTAAGGTGCTCGACAATGGTTGCTAGGGCGTGGCCAGTGTGTGTTGAGGTGATTCAGGATTGGCTGCTTGCTGCCCCGAGTCAAATGAGCCCACCCTCATGTTTCTATGACACTTCTATCCTGAGATATCCCTTTGATCTCTTTCAATGGAAGTCTGTGGGACGTGTTGCTAAGGTGCTCTAAATGGTTGCTAGGGGCGTGGCTTGATAGCTTCACAATGATCCTGAGATGCTGATTGGTCGTCTGAGTCAAATGAGCCCGCCCCCTTGTCTCTATGACACTGTGATCCAGAGTTATGTTCAATTGAAAAGCGGTTTCTATGGTGTAGGACGGCCCATTTCATGGGCCGTCCTACACCATAGAAAGACAATGGGGCAAATTTTGGGACGCTCCTGCCCCCCAGGGGTGCAACTTTTACCCCATTTTGAGGTATGGTCTTACAGAGCCTGCCAGCCTCTTCAAATGTGGCAAATTTCACATTTCTGTGAAATCCACTCTCTGAGCTACGAGGCGTCAAAGTTTTTCGCAATGTTAAGTCTATGCGTTTTTTTTGGCCGCTATTTCACCCCTGGGGCGAACATCGTACCCCCGATCGCTTATAAAAGTCATAGCACACCATTCCCGATTAGGCCGCACGTTTTGACACCTCATTCATGGGTCTATGACAAACTTTGCAGGAGGAGTAGCGTGCCGAAGTATTGTCAGGGCGAATAGTAATAACAATACTAGAATGTACATTTCCAGAAGAAAATGTGAATGGTGCTTGCAGTGGCAAAACTCGGCGCTGGACAGATACTAGTGACTAGCATGTTTGCTAGCATATTGTTAGCATGATTAGCATCTTGTTACCATATTGCTAGCATGATTAGTATGTTGCTAGCATGTTGCTAGCATGATTTTATCATGTTGCTAGCATGATTTTATCATGTTGCTAGTATGATTAGCATGTTGCTAGCATTATTTTAGCATGTCGCTAGCATGATTAGCATGTTGCTAGCATGATTAGCATATGGCTAGCATGTTGCTAGCATTATTCTAGCATGTTTCTAGCATGATTAGCATGTTGCTAGCATGATTAACATGTTGTTAGCATGTCGCTGGCATGATTCTAGCATGTTGCTAGCATGATTAGCATGTTGGTAGCATGTTGTTAGCATGATTCTAGCATGTCTTTAACATGATTAGCATGTTGCTAGCATGTTGCTAGCATTTTGCTAGCATGACTAGCATGTTTCTAGCATGTTGCTAGCATGTTGCTAGCGTGATTAGCATGTTGCTAGCATGTTGCTAGCATGATTAGCATGTTGCTAGCATGTTGCTAGCATGATTAGCATGTTGCTAGCATGTTGCTAGCATGATGCTAGCATGATTTTAGCATTATTATCATGTTGCTAGCATGTTGCTATCGTGATTAGCATGTTTCTAGCATGTTGCTAGCATGATTAGCATGTTGCTAGCATGTTGCTAGTGTGATTAGCATGTTTGCTAGCATGATTTTAGCGTGATTAGCATGTTGCTAGCATGATTAGCATGTTGCTAGCATGATTAGCATGTTGCTAGCATGTTGCTAGCATGATTAGCATGTTTGCTAGCATGTTGCTAGCATGATTAGCATTTTGCTAGCATGTTACTAGCGTGATTAGCATGTTGCTAGCATGTTGCTAGCATAATGCTAGCATGATTTTAGCATTATTAGCATGTTGCTAGCATGTTGCTAGTGTGATTAGCATGTTTCTAGCATGTTGCTAGCATGATTAGCATGTTGCTAGCATGTTACTAGCGTGATTAGCATGTTGCTAGCATGTTGCTAGCGTGATTAGCATGTTGCTAGCATGTTGCTAGCATAATGCTAGCATGTTGCTAGCATGATTAGCATGTTTCTAGCATGTTGCTAGCATGATTAACATGTTGCTAGCATGTTGCTAGCATGATTTTAGAGTCATTAGCATGTTTTTAGCATGTTGCTAGCATGATTAGCATGTGACTAGCATGATGCTAGCATGTTGCTAGCATGATTAGCATGTGACTAGCGTGTTGCTAGCATGATTAGCATGTTGCTAGCATGTTGCTAGCATGATTTTAGCATGATTAGCATGTTTGCTAGCATGATTTTAGCGTGATTAGCATGTTGCTAGCATGTTGCTAGCACAATTAGCATGTTGCTAGCATGTTGCTAGCGTGATTAGCATGTTGCTAGCATGTTGCTAGCATGATTAGCATGTTGCTAGCATGTTGCTAGCATGATTTTAGCATGATTAGCATGTTTGCTAACATGATTTTAGCGTGATTAGCATGTTGCTAGCATGATTAGCATGTTGCTAGCATGTTGCTAGCATGATTAGCATGTTGCTAGCATGTTGCTAGCATGATGCTAGCATGATTTTAGCATTATTAGCATGTTGCTAGCATGTTGCTAGCGTGATTAGCATGTTTCTAGCATGTTGCTAGCATGTTGCTAGCATGATTAGCATGTTGCTAGCATGTTGCTAGCATGATTAGCATGTTGCTAGCATTATTAGCATGTTGCTAGCATGTTGCTAGCATAATTAGCATGTTGCTAGCATGTTGCTAGCGTGATTAGCATGTTGCTAGCATGTTGCTAGCATGATTAGCATGTTGGTAGCATGTTGCTAGCATGATGCTAGCATGATTTTAGCATTATTAGCATGTTGCTAGCATGTTGCAAGCGTGATTAGCATGTTTCTAGCATGTTGCTAGCATGATTAGCATGTTGCTAGCATGTTGCTAGCATGATTTTAGCGTGATTAGCATGTTTTAGCATGTTGCTAGCATGATTAGCATGTGACTAGCATGTTGCTAGCATGATTAGCATGTTGCTAGCATGATTTTAGCATGATTAGCATGTTGCTAGCATGTTGCTAGCATGATTAGCATGTTGCTAGCATGTTGTTAGCATTATTAGCATTTAGGCTAATCTGAGTGGTTGCTATGTTGTTACTAGGTGGTTGGTAGTTGTCACAGATGGTTACTATGGAGTTTGTAGCATTTTATTGGCATGATTTAGCACTTAGCTAAGCGCTATTAGCATGTAGCTATTCACTGCTAGCATGTGTAGCATGTAGCAAGTCCTGTTTGCTAGCATGAGTCAAAAGAGCCAACCCCCATCTCTATACGATGTTCTGATGCAGAGATATTGGTCTTGCAAAAAAGTTGCTAGGGTACTCTGTTTGGTTGCTAGGGAGTGGCTTGGCAGCTGCCAATCATGAAGCTCCAAAGTCAGTGTGAATGTATAAACCAACCCCCATCTCTATACGATGTTCTGATGCAGAGATATAGGTCTTGCAAAACGGTTGCTAGGGTACTCTGTTTGGTTGCTAGGGAGTGGCTTGGCAGCTAGCAATCACGATACTCCAAAGGCTTCTTGTCAGTATGAATGATATAACCAACTCCCACGCCTCTGTGACATTCAGAATGGAAGATATTCCTCTGTGAATTTTGGTTGCTAAGGTGCTCGACAATGGTTGCTAGGGCGTGGCCAGTGAGTGTTGAGGTGATTCAGGATTGGCTTCTTGCTGCCCCGAGTCAAACGAGCCCACCCTCATGTTTCTATGACACTTCTATCCTGAGATATCCCTTTGATCTCTTTCAATGGAAGTCTATGGGACGTGTTGCTAAGGTGCTATAAATGGTTGCTAGGGGCGTGGCTTGATAGCTTCACAATGATCCTGAGATGCTGATTGGTCGTCTGAATCAAATGAGCCCACCCCCTTGTCTCTATGACACTGTGATCCAGAGTTATGTTCAATTGAAAAGCGGTTTCAAGTCAATGGGGCAACTTTGGGACGCTCTTGCCCCCCAGGGGTGCAAGTTTTACCCCATTGTGTGGTATGTTCTTACAGAGCCCGTCAGCCTCTTCAAATGTGGCAAATTTCAAATTTCTACGAAATCCACTCTCTGAGCTATGAGTCTGTGAATTTTGGTTGCTAAGGTGGTCGACAATGGTTGCTAGGGCGTGGCCAGTGTGTGTTGAGGTGATTCAGGATTGGCTGCTTGCTGCCCCGAGTCAAACGAGCCCACCCTCATGTTTCTATGACACTTCTATCCTGAGATATCCCTTTGATCTCTTTCAATGGAAGTCTATGGGACGTGTTGCTAAGGTGCTCTAAATGGTTGCTAGGGGCGTGGCTTGATAGCTTCACAATGATCCTGAGATGCTGATTGGTCGTCTGAATCAAATGAGCCCACCCCCTTGTCTCTATGACACTGTGATCCAGAGTTATGTTCAATTGAAAAGCGGTTTCAAGTCAATGGGGCAACTTTGGGACGCTCTTGCCCCCCAGGGGTGCAAGTTTTACCCCATTGTGTGGTATGTTCTTACAGAGCCCGTCAGCCTCTTCAAATGTGGCAAATTTCACATTTCTACGAAATCCACTCTCTGAGCTATGAGTCTGTGAATTTTGGTTGCTAAGGTGGTCGACAATGGTTGCTAGGGCGTGGCCAGTGTGTGTTGAGGTGATTCAGGATTGGCTGCTTGCTGCCCCGAGTCAAACGAGCCCACCCTCATGTTTCTATGACACTTCTATCCTGAGATATCCCTTTGATCTCTTTCAATGGAAGTCTATGGGACGTGTTGCTAAGGTGCTCTAAATGGTTGCTAGGGGCGTGGCTTGATAGCTTCACAATGATCCTGAGATGCTGATTGGTCGTCTGAGTCAAATGAGCCCGCCCCCTTGTCTCTATGACACTGTGATCCAGAGTTATGTTCAATTGAAAAGCGGTTCAATTGAAAGGACGGCCCATTTCATGGGCCGTCCTACACCATTGAAAGTCAATGGGGCAAATTTTAGTACCCTCCTGCCCCCCAGGGGCGCAACTTTTACCCCATTTTGAGGTATGGTCTTACAGAGCCTGCCAGCCTATTCAAATGTGGCCAATTTCACATTTCTGTGAAATCCACTCTCTGAGCTACGAGGCGTCAAATTTTTTTCGCAATGTTAAGTCAATGGGGCAACTTTGGGACGCTCCTGCCCCCCAGGGGTGCAACTTTTACCCCATTTTGAGGTGTGGTCTTACAGAGCCTGCCAGCCTCTTCAAATGTGGCAAATTTCACATTTCTGTGAAATCCACTCTCTGAGCTACGAGGCGTCAAAGTTTTTCGCCATGTTAAGTCAATGCGTTTGATTTTGCCCCTATTTTGCCCCTGGGGCAAACATCGTACCCCCGATCGCTTATAAAAGTCATAGCACACGATTCCCGATTAGGCCGCACGTTTTGACACCTCATTCATGGCTCTGTGACAAAAACTGTGGGAGGAGTAGCGCGCCGAAATAAAAGTGGAAGAAGAAGAAGAAGAATAATAAGTATGAGCAATAACAATACTGTGCTTTGCCATTAAAATGGCAAGCACCATTAACTAGAATGTACATTTCCAGAAGAAAATGTGAATGGTGCTTGCAGTGGCAAAAAACACCACCCGGTTGCTAGGCGGTTGCTAGGGTTGTTGCTAGGCGGTTGCTAGGGTGTTCTGGGTGGTTGCTAGTGCGTTGCTAGGCGGTTGCTAGGATGTTCTGGGTGGTTGCTAGGTCCTACACCATAGAAAGTCAATGGGGCAACTTTGGGACGCTCCTGCCCCCCAGGGGTGCAACTTTTACCCCATTTGAGGTATGGTCCTACAGAGCCTGCCAGCCTCTTCAAATGTGGCAAATTTCACATTTCTGTGAAATCCACTCTCTGAGCTATGAGGCGTCAAAGTTTTTCACAATGTTAAGTCTATGCGGTTTTTTTTGGCCGCTATTTTCGCCCCTGGGGCGAACATCGTACCCCCGATCGCTTATAAAAGTCATAGCACACCATTCCCGATTAGGCCGCACGTTTGACACCTCATTCATGGCTCTGTGGCAAAAACTGCGGGAGGAGTAGCGCGCCGAAGTTTGGTCAGGGCGAATAGTAATAACAATACTAGAATGTACATTTCCAGAAGAAAATGTGAATGGTGCTTGCAGTGGCAAAACTCGGCGCTGGACAGATACTAGTGACTAGCATGTTTGCTAGCATATTTTTAGCATGATTAGCATCTTGTTACCATATTGCTAGCATGATTAGCATGTTGCTAGCATGTTGCTAGCATGATTTTATCATGTTGCTAGCATGATTTTATCATGTTGCTAGTATGATTAGCATGTTGCTAGCATTATTTTAGCATGTTGCTAGCATGATAAGCATGTTGCTAGCATGATTAGCATATGGCTAGCATGTTGCTAGCATAATGCTAGCATGATTTTAGCATTATTAGCATGTTGCTAGCATGTTGTTAGTGTGATTAGCATGTTTCTAGCATGTTGCTAGCATGATTAGCATGTTGCTAGCATGTTACTAGCATGATTAGCATGTTGCTAGCATAATGCTAGCATGTTGCTAGCATGATTAGCATGTTGCTAGCATGTTGCTAGTGTGATTAGCATGTTTCTAGCATGTTGCTAGCATGATTAGCATGTTGCTAGCATGTTGCTAGCATGATTTTAGCGTCATTAGCATGTTTTTAGCATGTTGCTAGCATGATTAGCATGTGACTAGCATGTTGCTAGCATGTTGCTAGCATGATTAGCATGTGACTAGCGTGTTGCTAGCATGATTAGCATGTTGCTAGCATGTTGCTAGCATGATTTTAGCATGATTAGCATGTTTGCTAGCATGATTTTAGCGTGATTAGCATGTTGCTAGCATGTTGCTAGCACAATTAGCATGTTGCTAGCATGTTGCTAGCGTGATTAGCATGTTGCTAGCATGTTGCTAGCATGATTAGCATGTTGCTAGCATGTTGCTAGCATGATTTTAGCATGATTAGCATGTTTTGCTAACATGATTTTAGCGTGATTAGCATGTTGCTAGCATGATTAGCATGTTGCTAGCATGTTGCTAGCATGATTAGCATGTTGCTAGCATGTTGCTAGCATGATTTTAGCGTGATTAGCATGTTGCTAGCATGTTGCTAGCATGATTTTAGCGTGATTAGCATGTTTTTAGCATGTTTGCTAGCATGATTAGCATGTGACTAGCATGTTGCTAGCATGTTGCTAGCATGATTAGCATGTTGCTAGCATGTTGCTAGCGTGATTAGCATGTTTCTAGCATGTTGCTAGCATGATTAGCATGTTGCTAGCATGATTAGCATGTTGCTAGCATGATTAGCATTTAGGGTAATCTGAGTGGTTGCTATGTTGTTACTAGTTGGTTGGTAGTTGTCACAGATGGTTACTATGGAGTTTGTAGCATTTTATTGGCATGATTTAGCACTTAGCTAAGCGCTATTAGCATGTAGCTATTCACTGCTAGCATGTGTAGCATGTAGCAAGTCCTGTTTGCTAGCATGAGTCAAAAGAGCCAACCCCCATCTCTATACGATGTTCTGATGCAGAGATATTGGTCTTGCAAACGGTTGCTAGGGTACTCTGTTTTGGTTGCTAGGGAGTGGCTTGGCAGCTGCCAATCATGAAGCTCCAAAGTCAGTGTGAATGTATAAACCAACCCCCATCTCTATACGATGTTCTGATGCAGAGATATAGGTCTTGCAAAATGGTTGCTAGGGTACTCTGTTTGGTTGCTGTTTGGTTGCTAGGGAGTGGCTTGGCAGCTGCCAATCATGAAGCTCCAAGTCAGTGTGAATGTATAAAACCAACCCCCATCTCTCTACGATGTTCTGATGCAGAGATATAGGTCTTGCAAAACGGTTGCTAGGGTACTCTGTTTGGTTGCTAGGGAGTGGCTTGGCAGCTAGCAATCACGATACTCCAAAGGCTTCTTGTCAGTATGAATGATATAAACCAACTCCCACGCCTCTGTGACATTCAGAATGGAAGATATTCCTCTGTGAAATTTGGTTGCTAAGGTGATCGACAATGGTTGCTAGGGCGTGGCCAGTGAGTGTTGAGGTGATTCAGGATTGGCTGCTTGCTGCCCCGAGACAAAGGAGCCCACCCTCATGTTTCTATGACACTTCTATCCTGAGATATCCCTTTGATCTCTTTCAATGGAAGTCTATGGGACGTGTTGCTAAGGTGCTCTAAATGGTTGCTAGGGGCGTGGCTTGATAGCTTCACAATGATCCTGAGATGCTGATTGGTCGTCTGAGTCAAATGAGCCCGCCCCCTTGTCTCTATGACACTGTGATCCAGAGTTATGTTCAATTGAAAGCGGTTTCAAGTCAATGGGGCAACTTTGGGACGCTCTTGCCCCCCAGGGGTGCAAGTTTTACCCCATTGTGTGGTATGTTCTTACAGAGCCCGTCAGCTTCTTGAAATGTGGCAAATTTCACATTTCTGCGAAATCCACTCTCTGAGCTATGAGTCTGTGAATTTTGGTTGCTAAGGTGGTCGACAATGGTTGCTAGGGCGTGGCCAGTGTGTGTTGAGGTGATTCAGGATTGGCTGCTTGCTGCCCCGAGTCAAACGAGCCCACCCTCATGTTTCTATGACACTTCTATCCTGAGATATCCCTTTGATCTCTTTCAATGGAAGTCAATGGGACGTGTTGCTAAGGTGCTCTAAATGGTTGCTAGGGGCGTGGCTTGATAGCTTCACAATGATCCTGAGATGCTGATTGGTCGTCTGAGTCAAATGAGCCCGCCCCTTGTCTCTATGACACTGTGATCCAGAGTTATGTTCAAATTGAAAAGCGCTTCAATTGAAAGGACGGCCCATTTCATGGGCCGTCCTACACCATTGAAAGGTCAATGGGGCAAATTTTAGTACCCTCCTGCCCCCCAGGGGTGCAACTTTTACCCCATTTTGAGGTATGGTTCTTACAGAGCCTGCCAGCCTCTTCAAATGTGGCCAATTTCACATTTCTGTGAAATCCACTCTCTGAGCTACGAGGCGTCAAATTTTTTTCGCAATGTTAAGTCAATGGGGCAACTTTGGGACGCTCCTGCCCCCCAGGGGTGCAACTTTTACCCCATTTTGAGGTGTGGTCTTACAGAGCCTGCCAGCCTCTTCAAATGTGGCAAATTTCACACTTCTGTGAAATCCACTCTCTGAGCTACGAGGCGTCAAAGTTTTTCGCCATGTTAAGTCAATGCGTTTGATTTTGCCCCTATTTTGCCCCTGGGGCAAAATCGTACCCCCGATCGCTTATAAAAGTCATAGCACACGATTCCCGATTAGGCCGCACGTTTTGACACCTCATTCATGGCTCTGTGACAAAAACTGTGGGAGGAGTAGCGCGCCGAAATAAAAGTGAAGGAAGAATAATAATAAGTATGAGCAATAACAATACTGTGCTTTGCCATTAAAATGGCAAGCACCATTAACTAGAATGTACATTTCCAGAAGAAATGTGAATGGTGCTTGCAGTGGCAAAAAACACCACCCGGTTGCTAGGGCGTTGCTAGGGTTGTTGCTAGGCGGTTGCTAGGGTGTTCTGGGTGGTTGCTAGGTCGTTGCTAGGCGGTTGCTAGGATGTTCTGGGTGGTTAGGTCTCATGGGTCCTACACCATAGAAAGTCAATGGGGCAACTTTGGGACGCTCCTGCCCCCCCAGGGGTGCAACTTTACCCCATTTTGAGGTATGGTCTTACAGAGCCTGCCAGCCTCTTCAAATGTGGCCAATTTCACATTTCTGTGAAATCCACTCTCTGAGCTACGAGGCGTCAAAGTTTTTCGCAATGTTAAGTCTATGCGTTTTTTTTGGCCGCTATTTCGCCCCTGGGGCGAACATCGTACCCCCGATCGCTTATAAAAGTCATAGCACACCATTCCCGATTAGGCCGCACGTTTTGACACCTCATTCATGGCTCTGTGGCAAAAACTGCGGGAGGAGTAGCGCGCCGAAGTTTGGTCAGGGCGAATAGTAATAACAATACTAGAATGTACATTTCCAGAAGAAAATGTGAATGGTGCTTGCAGTGGCAAAAAACACCACCCGGTTGCTAGGCGGTTGCTAGGGTTGTTGCTAGGCGGTTGCTAGGGTGTTCTGGGTGGTTGCTAGGGCGTTGCTAGGCGGTTGCTAGGATGTTCTGGGTGGTTGCTAGGTCCTACACCATAGAAAGTCAATGGGGCAACTTTGGGACGCTCCTGCCCCCCAGGGGTGCAACTTTACCCCATTTTGAGGTATGGTCCTACAGAGCCTGCCAGCCTCTTCAAATGTGGCAAATTTCACATTTCTGTGAAATCCACTCTCTGAGCTATGAGGCGTCAAAGTTTTTCGCAATGTTAAGTCTATGCGTTTTTTTTGGCCGCTATTTCGCCCCTGGGGCGAACATCGTACCCCCGATCGCTTATAAAAGTCATAGCACACCATTCCCGATTAGGCCGCACGTTTTGACACCTCATTCATGGCTCTGTGGCAAAAACTGCGGGAGGAGTAGCGCGCCGAAGTTTGGTCAGGGCGAATAGTAATAACAATACTAGAATGTACATTTCCAGAAGAAAATGTGAATGGTGCTTGCAGTGGCAAAAACACCACCCGGTTGCTAGGGTAATGTAGGGCGTTGCTAGGCGGTTGCTAGGGTAATCTGGGTGGTTGCTATGGTGTTACTAGGTGGTTGGTAGTTGTCACAGATGGTTACTATGGAGTTTGTAGCATTTTATTGGCATGATTTAGAGCACTTAGCTAAGCGCTATTACATGTAGCTATTCACTGCTAGCATGTGTAGCATGTAGCAAGTCCTGTTTGCTAGCATGAGTCAAAAGAGCCAACCCCCATCTCTATACGATGTTCTGATGCAGAGATATTGGTCTTGCAAAACGGTTGCTAGGGTACTCTGTTTGGTTGCTAGGGAGTGGCTTGGCAGCTGCCAATCATGAAGCTCCAAAGTCAGTGTGAATGTATAAACCAACCCCCATCTCTATACGATGTTCTGATGCAGAGATATAGGTCTTGCAAAACGGTTGCTAGGGTACTCTGTTTGGTTGCTAGGGAGTGGCTTGGCAGCTAGCAATCACGATACTCCAAAGGCTTCTTGTCAGTATGAATGATATAAACCAACTCCCACGCCTCTGTGACATTCAGAATGGAAGATATTCCTCTGTGAATTTTGGTTGCTAAGGTGGTCGACAATGGTTGCTAGGGCGTGGCCAGTGAGTGTTGAGGTGATTCAGGATTGGCTGCTTGCTGCCCCGAGTCAAACGAGCCCACCCTCATGTTTCTATGACACTTCTATCCTGAGATATCCCTTTGATCTCTTTCAATGGAAGTCTATGGGACGTGTTGCTAAGGTGCTCTAAATGGTTGCTAGGGGCGTGGCTTGATAGCTTCACAATGATCTGAGATGCTGATTGGTCGTCTGAGTCAAATGAGCCCGCCCCCTTGTCTCTATGACACTGTGATCCAGAGTTTGTTCAATTGAAAAGCGGTTTCAAGTCAATGGGGCAACTTTGGGACGCTCTTGCCCCCCAGGGGTGCAAGTTTACCCCATTGGTGGTATGTTCTTACAGAGCCCGTCAGCCTCTTCAAATGTGGCAAATTTCACATTTCTACGAAATCCACTCTCTGAGCTATGAGTCTGTGAATTTTGGTTGCTAAGGTGGTCGACAATGGTTGCTAGGGCGTGGCCAGTGTGTGTTGAGGTGATTCAGGATTGGCTGCTTGCTGCCCCGAGTCAACGAGCCCACCCTCATGTTTCTATGACACTTCTATCCTGAGATATCCCTTTGATCTCTTTCAATGGAAGTCTATGGGACGTGTTGCTAAGGTGCTCTAAATGGTTGCTAGGGGCGTGGCTTGATAGCTTCACAATGATCCTGAGATGCTGATTGGTCGTCTGAGTCAAATGAGCCCGCCCCCTTGTCTCTATGACACTGTGATCCAGAGTTATGTTCAATTGAAAAGCGGTTTCAAGTCAATGGGGCAACTTTGGGACGCTCTTGCCCCCCAGGGGTGCAAGTTTTACCCCATTGTGTGGTATGTTCTTACAGAGCCCGTCAGCCTCTTCAAATGTGGCAAATTTCACATTTCTGTGAAATCCACTCTCTGAGCTACGAGGCGTCAAAGTTTTTCGCCATGTTAAGTCAATGCGTTTGATTTTGCCCCTATTTTGCCCCTGGGGCAAACATCGTACCCCCGATCGCTTATAAAAGTCATAGCACACGATTCCCGATTAGGCCGCACGTTTTGACACCTCATTCATGGCTCTGTGACAAAAACTGTGGGAGGAGTAGCGCGCAAGCCGAAATAAAAGTGAAGAAGAAGAAGAAGAAGAAGAATAACTAGAATGTACATTTCCAGAAGAAAATGTGAATGGTGCTTGCAGTGGCAAAAAACACCACCCGGTTGCTAGGGTAATCTGGGTGGTTGCTATGGTGTTACTAGGTGGTTGGTAGTTGTCACAGATGGTTACTATGGAGTTTGCAGCATTTTATTGGCATGATTTAGCACTTAGCTAAGCGCTATTAGCATGTAGCTATTCACTGCTAGCATGTGTAGCATGTAGCAAGTCCTGTTTGCTAGCATGAGTCAAAAGAGCCAACCCCCATCTCTATACGATGTTCTGATGCAGAGATATTGGTCTTGCAAAATGGTTGCTAGGGTACTCTGTTTGGTTGCTAGGGAGTGGCTTGGCAGCTGCCAATCATGAAGCTCCAAAGTCAGTGTGAATGTATAAACCAACCCCCATCTCTCTACGATGTTCTGATGCAGAGATATAGGTCTTGCAAAACGGTTGCTAGGGTACTCTGTTTGGTTGCTAGGGAGTGGCTTGGCAGCTAGCAATCACGATACTCCAAAGGCTTCTTGTCAGTATGAATGATATAAACCAACTCCCACGCCTCTGTGACATTCAGAATGGAAGATATTCCTCTGTGAATTTTGGTTGCTAAGGTGATCGACAATGGTTGCTAGGGCGTGGCCAGTGAGTGTTGAGGTGATTCAGGATTGGCTGCTTGCTGCCCCGAGACAAAGGAGCCCACCCTCATGTTTCTATGACACTTCTATCCTGAGATATCCCTTTGATCTCTTTCAATGGAAGTCTATGGGACGTGTTGCTAAGGTGCTCTAAATGGTTGCTAGGGGCGTGGCTTGATAGCTTCACAATGATCCTGAGATGCTGATTGGTCGTCTGAGTCAAATGAGCCCGCCCCCTTGTCTCTATGACACGTGATCCAGAGTTATGTTCAATTGAAAAGCGGTTTCTATGGTGTAGGACGGCCCATTTCATGGGCCGTCCTACACCATAGAAAGTCAATGGGGCAACTTTGGGACGCTCCTGCCCCCCAGGGGTGCAACTTTTACCCCATTTTGAGGTATGGTCTACAGAGCCTGCCAGCCTCTTCAAATGTGGCAAATTTCACATTTCTGTGAAATCCACTCTCTGAGCTACGAGGCGTCAAAGTTTTTCGCAATGTTAAGTCTATGCGTTTTTTTGGCCGCTATTTCGCCCCTGGGGCGAACATCGTACCCCCGATCGCTTATAAAAGTCATAGCACACCATTCCCGATTAGGCCGCACGTTTTGACACCTCATTCATGGTCTATGCAAACTGCGGAGGAGTAGCGTGCCGAAGTTTGTCAGGGCGAATAGTAATAACAATACTAGAATGTACATTTCCAGAAGAAAATGTGAATGGTGCTTGCAGTGGCAAAAAACACCACCCGGTTTGCTAGGCGGTTGCTAGGGTGTTCTGGGTGGTTGCTAGGGCGTTGCTAGGCGGTTGCTAGGATGTTCTGGGTGGTTGCTAGGTCCTACACCATAGAAAGTCAATGGGGCAACTTTGGGACGCTCCTGCCCCCCAGGGGTGCAACTTTTACCCCATTTTGAGGTATGGTCCTACAGAGCCTGCCAGCCTCTTCAAATGTGGCAAATTTCACATTTCTGTGAAATCCACTCTCTGAGCTATGAGGCGTCAAAGTTTTTCGCAATGTTAAGTCTATGCGTTTTTTTGGCCGCTATTTCGCCCCTGGGGGCGTACTCCCCGATCGCTTATAAAAGTCATAGCACACCATTCCCGATTAGGCCGCACGTTTTGACACCTCATTCATGGCTCTGTGGCAAAAACTGGGAGGAGTAGCGCGCCGAAGTTTGGTCAGGGCGAATAGTAATAACAATACTAGAATGTACATTTCCAGAAGAAAATGTGAATGGTGCTTGCAGTGGCAAAACTCGGCGCTGGACAGATACTAGTGACTAGCATGTTTGCTAACATATTTTTAGCATGATTAGCATCTTGTTACCATATTGCTAGCATGATTAGCATGTTGCTAGCATGTTGCTAGCATAATTTTATCATGTTGCTAGTATGATTAGCATGTTGCTAGCATTATTTTAGCATGTCGCTAGCATGATTAGCATGTTGCTAGCATGATTAGCATATGGCTAGCATGTTGCTAGCATTATTCTAGCATGTTGCTAGCATGATTAGCATGTTGCTAGCATGATTAGCATGTTGTTAGCATGTCGCTAGCATGATTCTAGCATGTTGCTAGCATGATTAGCATGTTGCTAGCATGTCGCTAGCATGATTAGCATGTTGCTAGCATGTTGCTAGCATGATTAGCATGTTGTTAGCATGTTGCTAGCATGATTAGCATTGTTGCTAGCATGTTGCTAGCATGATTAGCATGTTGCTAGCATGTTGCTAGCATGATTAGCATGTTGCTAGCATGTTGTTAACATGATTCTAGCATGTCGCTAACATGATTAGCATGTTGCTAGCATGTTGCTAGCATGATTAGAATGTTGCTAGCATGTTGCTAGCATGATTAGCATGTTGCTAGCATGATTAGCATGTTTCTAGCATGTTGCTAGCATGTTGATAGCGTGATTAGCATGTTGATAGCATGTTGCTAGCATGATTAGCATGTTGCTAGCATGTTGCTAGCATGATTAGCATGTTGCTAGCATGTTGCTAGCATGATTTTAGCATTATTAGCATGTTGCTAGCATGTTGCTAGCATGATTAGCATGTTTCTAGCATGTTGCTAGCATGATTTTAGCGTGATTAGCATGTTTTTAGCATGTTGCTAGCATGATTAGCATGTGACTAGCATGTTGCTAGCATGATTAGCATGTTGCTAGCATGATTTTAGCATGATTAGCATGTTTGCTAACATGATTTTAGCGTGATTAGCATGTTGCTAGCATGTTTAGCATGTTGCTAGCATGATTAGCATGTTGGTAGCATGATTAGCATGTTGCTAGCATGTTGCTAGCATGATTAGCATGTTGCTAGCATGTTGCTAGCGTGATTAGCATGTTGCTAACATGTTGCTAGCATGATTAGCATGTTGCTAGCATGTTGCTAGCATGATGCTAACATGATTTTAGCATTATTAGCATGTTGCTAGCATGTTGCTAGTGTGATTAGCATGTTTCTAGCATGTTGCTAGCATGATTAGCATGTTGCTAGCATGTTGCTAGCATGATTTTAGCGTGATTAGCATGTTTTTAGCATGTTGCTAGCATGATTAGCATGTTTCTAGCATGTTGCTAGCGTGATTAGCATGTTGCTAGCATGATTAGCATGTTGCTAGCATGTTGCTAGCATGATGCTAGCATGATTTTAGCATTATTAGCATGTTGCTAGCATGTTGCTAACATGATTTTAGCGTGATTAGCATGTTTTTAGCATGTTGCTAGCATGATTAGCATGTGACTAGCATGTTGCTAGCATGATTAGCATGTTGCTAGCATGTTGCTAGCATGATTTTAGCATGATTAGCATGTTTGCTAACATGATTTTAGCGTGATTAGCATGTTGCTAGCATGTTGCTAGCATGATTAGCATGTTGCTAGCATGTTGCTAGCATGATTTTAGCGTGATTAGCATGTTTTTAGCATGTTTGCTAGCATTATTAGCATGTGACTAGCATGTTGCTAGCATGTTGCTAGCATGATTAGCATGTTGCTAGCATGATTTTAGCATGATTAGCATGTTGCTAGCATGATTTTAGCGTGATTAGCATGTTGCTAGCATGTTGCTAGCATGATTAGCATGTTGCTAGCATGATTAGCATGTTGCTAGCATTTTGCTAACATGATTAGCATGTTGCTAGCATGTTGCTAGCATGATGCTAGCATGATTTTAGCATTATTAGCATGTTGCTAGCATGTTGCTAGCGTGATTAGCATGTGCTAGCATGTTGCTAGCATGATTTTAGCGTGATTAGCATGTTTTTAGCATGTTGCTAGCATGATTAGCATGTGACTAGCATGTTGCTAGCATGATTAGCATGTTGCTAGCATGTTGCTAGCATGATTTTAGCATGATTAGCATGTTTGCTAACATGATTTTAGCGTGATTAGCATGTTGCTAGCATGTTGCTAGCATGATTTTAGCGTGATTTGCATGTTTTTAGCATGTTTGCTAGCATGATTAGCATGTGACTAGCATGTTGCTAGCATGTTGCTAGCATGATTAGCATGTTGCTAGCATGATTTTAGCATGATTTTAGCATGATTAGCATGTTGCTAGCATGATTTTAGCGTGATTAGCATGTTGCTAGCATGATTAGCATGTTGCTAGCATGTTGCTAGCATGATTAGCATTTAGGGTAATCTGAGTGGTTGCTATGTTGTTACTAGGTGGTTGGTAGTTGTCACAGATGGTTACTATGGAGTTTGTAGCATTTTATTGGCATGATTTAATACTTAGCTAAGCGCTATTAGCATGTAGCTATTCACTGCTAGCATGTCTAGCATGTAGCAAGTCCTGTTTGCTAGCATGAGTCAAAAGAGCCAACCCCCATCTCTATACGATGTTCTGATGCAGAGATATTGGTCTTGCAAAACGGTTGCTAGGGTACTCTGTTTGGTTGCTAGGGAGTGGCTTGGCAGCTGCCAATCATGAAGCTCCAAAGTCAGTGTGAATGTATAAACCAACCCCCATCTCTATACGATGTTCTGATGCAGAGATATAGGTCTTGCAAAACGGTTGCTAGGGTACTCTGTTTGGTTGCGAGGGAGTGGCTTGGCAGCTAGCAATCACGATACTCCAAAGGCTTCTTGTCAGTGTGAATGATATAAACCAACTCCCACGCCTCTGTGACATTCAGAATGGAAGATATTCCTCTGTGAATTTTGATTGCTAAGGTGGTCGACAATGGTTGCTAGGGCGTGGCCAGTGAGTGTTGAGGTGATTCAGGATTGGCTGCTTGCTGCCCCGAGTCAAACGAGCCCACCCTCATGTTTCTATGACACTTCTATCCTGAGATATCCCTTTGATCTCTTTCAATGGAAGTCTATGGGACGTGTTGCTAAGGTGCTCTAAATGGTTGCTAGGGGCGTGGCTTGATAGCTTCACAATGATCCTGAGATGCTGATTGGTCGTCTGAGTCAAATGAGCCCGCCCCCTTGTCTCTATGACACTGTGATCCAGAGTTATGTTCAATTGAAAAGCGGTTTCAAGTCAATGGGGCAACTTTGGGACGCTCTTGCCCCCCAGGGGTGCAAGTTTTACCCCATTGTGTGGTATGTTCTTACAGAGCCCGTCAGCCTCTTCAAATGTGGCAAATTTCACATTTCTACGAAATCCACTCTCTGAGCTATGAGTCTGTGAATTTTGGTTGCTAAGGTGGTCGACAATGGTTGCTAGGGCGTGGGGCCAGTGTGTGTTGAGGTGATTCAGGATTGGCAGCTTGCTGCCCCGAGTCAAACGAGCCCACCCTCATGTTTCTATGACACTTCTATCCTGAGATATCCCTTTGATCTCTTTCAATGGAAGTCTATGGGACGTGTTGCTAAGGTGCTCTAAATGGTTGCTATGGGCGTGGCTTGATAGCTTCACAATGATCCTGAGATGCTGATTGGTCGTCTGAGTCAAATGAGCCCGCCCCCTTGTCTCTATGACACTGTGATCCAGAGTTATGTTCAATTGAAAAGCGGTTCAATTGAAAGGACGGCCCATTTCATGGGCCGTCCTACACCATTGAAAGTCAATGGGGCAACTTTGGGACGCTCCTGCCCCCCAGGGGTGCAACTTTTACCCCATTTTGAGGTATGGTCTTACAGAGCCTGCCAGCCTCTTCAAGTGTGGTGATTCATAAGTTTCTACGAAATTCTCGCTCTGAGCTACGACCCGCCAAAGTTTGCCCAATGCATTGTCAATGGGACTTTTTGGGCGATTATTTGCCCCTGGGGCGAACATCGTACCCCCGATCGCTTATAAAAGTCATAGCACACGATTCCCGATTAGGCCGCACGTTTTGACACCTCATTCATGGCTCTGTGACAAAAACTGTGGGAGGAGTAGCGCGCCGAAATAAAAGTGGAAGAAGAAGAATAAGTATGAGCAATAACAATAATGTGCTTTGCCATTTAAATGGCAAGCACCATTAATAAGTATGAGCAATAACAATACTGTGCTTTGCCATTAAATGGCAAGCACCATTAACTAGAATGTACATTTCCAGAAGAAAATGTGAATGGTGCTTGCAGTGGCAAAAAACACCACCCGGTTGCTAGGCGGTTGCTAGGGTTGTTGCTAGGCGGTTGCTAGGGTGTTCTGGGTGGTTGCTAGGGCGTTGCTAGGCGGTTGCTAGGATGTTCTGGGTGGTTGCTAGGTCCTACACCATAGAAAGTCAATGGGGCAACTTTGGGACGCTCCTGCCCCCAGGGGTGCAACTTTTACCCCATTTTGAGGTATGGTCCTACAGAGCCTGCCAGCCTCTTCAAATGTGGCAAATTTCACATTTCTGTGAAATCCACTCTCTGAGCTATGAGGCGTCAAAGTTTTTCGCAATGTTAAGTCTATGCGTTTTTTTTGGCCGCTATTTCGCCCCTGGGGCGAACATCGTACCCCCGATCGCTTATAAAAGTCATAGCACACCATTCCCGATTAGGCCGCACGTTTTGACACCTCATTCATGGCTCTGTGGCAAAAACTGCGGGAGGAGTAGCGCGCCGAAGTTTGGTCAGGGCGAATAGTAATAACAATACTAGAATGTACATTTCCAGAAGAAAATGTGAATGGTGCTTGCAGTGCAAAAAACACCACCCGGTTGCTAGGTTGTTGCTAGGCTAGGGTGTTCTGGGTGGTTGCTAGGGCGTTGCTAGGCGGTTGCTAGGATGTTCTGGGTGGTTGCTAGGTCCTACACCATAGAAAGTCAATGGGGCAACTTTGGGACGCTCCTGCCCCCCAGGGGTGCAACTTTTACCCCATTTTGAGGTATGGTCCTACAGAGCCTGCCAGCCTCTTCAAATGTGGCAAATTTCACATTTCTGTGAAATCCACTCTCTGAGCTATGAGGCGTCAAAGTTTTTCGCAATGTTAAGTCTATGCGTTTTTTTTGGCCGCTATTTCGCCCCTGGGGCGAACATCGTACCCCCGATCGCTTATAAAAGTCATAGCACACCATTCCCGATTAGGCCGCACGTTTTGACACCTCATTCATGGCTCTGTGGCAAAAACTGCGGGAGGAGTAGCGCGCCGAAGTTTGGTCAGGGCGAATAGTAATAACAATACTAGAATGTACATTTCCAGAAGAAAATGTGAATGGTGCTTGCAGTGGCAAAAAACACCACCCGGTTGCTAGGCGGTTGCTAGGGTTGTTGCTAGGCGGTTGCTAGGGTGTTCTGGGTGGTGCTAGGCGTTGCTGTCGGTTGCTAGGATGTTCTGGGTGGTTGCTAGGTCCTACACCATAGAAAGTCAATGGGGCAACTTTGGGACGCCTGCCCCCCAGGGGTGCAACTTTTACCCCATTTTGAGGTATGGTCCTACAGAGCCTGGCAGCCTTTTCAAATGTGGCAAATTTCACATTTCTGTGAAATCCACTCTCTGAGCTATGAGGCGTCAAAGTTTTTCGCAATGTTAAGTCTATGCGTTTTTTGGCCGCTATTTCGCCCCTGGGGCGAACATCGTACCCCCGATCGCTTATAAAAGTCATAGCACCATTCCCGATTAGGCCGCACGTTTTGACACCTCATTCATGGCTCTGTGGCAAAAACTGCGGGAGGAGTAGCGCGCCGAAGTTTGGTCAGGGCGAATAGTAATAACAATACTAGAATGTACATTTCCAGAAGAAAATGTGAATGGTGCTTGCAGTGGCAAAACTCG
>QVTF01021277.1:0-30000 GCA_003573665.1 Oxygymnocypris stewartii
GGCGCTCGGGAAGCGCAAACTCTCGGGGTGCTTTGGCAGTGCAAACTCTCGGGGGCGCTCTGGCAGCACAAACTCTCGGGGGCGCTCTGGCAGCGCGGAGCTGGACGGGACCAGCGGAACGGCGGAGAGCTGGATGGGACCAGCGGAGAAGCAGGAGAGAGATTGCGAGGAGCGGCCACAGGGGGCGCTGTCTTGGAGCTGGCACAGGAGGGCGCTGTCTTGGAGCTGGCACAGGAGGGCGCTGTCTTGGAGCAGGCACAGGGGGGCGCTGTCTTGGAGCTGGCACAGGAGGGCGCTGTCTTGGAGCAGGCACAGGAGGGCGCTGTCTTGAAGCAGGCACAGGAGGGCGCTCGGGAAGCGCTGAGCTGGACCGAGCCAGCGGAGACGACGGTAAGCTGGGCGGGACCAGCGGAGACGAAGACGAGCTGGATGGTACCAGCGGAGACGAAGACGAGCTGGATGGTACCAGCGGAGATGAAGGTGAGCTGGATGGGACCTGCGGAGACAAAGATGAGCTGGGCGGGGCCAGCTGAGGCAACAGAGGGCTAGCTTCGACTTGGGACCGGAAACTTCCCAGACACCGGTAGATACCTTCTCTCCAACACAATCCTGTGGTGTCTGGGAGATCCATAGGGCGATAGTAATTTGCCCCGAGTCGAAACAGCTGGAGGATTGCCGCGTCGTGGAGTTCTGTCCTTGCAGCGAGCCCGCAGAATTCTCCAGTATACTCCGTGAATGAGAGATCCCGCCGGATAAGGGCGAGGACGTCGGCGGCGAACTCCATCGCTACGAGGAAGCTTTGTTTTGGTCCAGTCTTCTGTCACGGTGCATGGGGGAGCCAGGAACTTCTCTTAAACACTTTATTTAAGATAACAGAGATCGCTGGAGACAAACTTCACACAGGTAATGACGTGAAGACTCGACAAAGACATGGGGAGAACTGAGGACTTATAAAGGGCAGGAAACGAAGGAGCAAACAAGATAATTACTGAACACAGGTGAGAAGACTAAACGATGATTAACACACACAGGGCTGGGGACTAATTATACACAATATGGGCACGAGAGAAGGGAAAACACAAGACACAGAGAACACAGTCTGACATCTACACTCCACTCAACATAATGACAAAGCAAAAACCGGATTTATCACAACTTAGCAATTTTATTAAAAAGAAACACTGAAAAAATGATATAAATATTAGGTTCAATAAAATTAAATGTAAGGGTAAGATCAGATAATGTAACAATTACAGGTTGCAACTTTTTACAGTGTGAAAATTCAGACAAAATCAGCACATCGTAATAGTTACACTTTCTGATGAGATGGGCTTTGAATCAGGGTTATTATTATTGTTAACAAACTATTCACATATTTTTTTTAATTGAAATAAAGCTGAAATATCACATTGTTGAAGTGCTAAATTCCCATCTGGAAATAATAACTACTACTAAAACTGAAATACAAATAAACTCTAACAGTAATACTTTAATACAAATTAAAAATAACACAAAACAGCATATATAAAAATACTTCAAATTGAACTAAATCGAAAACTAAATGTGTTTGTCATACTAATCAAATTTTACAAATTCAGATTAAATCGCCACATCATAAAATAGTAAAATGTTCTCTTGAGATGGGGTTTGAATCAGGGTTATCATTATTGTTGACTACAACTAAAACTATTAAAATATTTTTATAATTTAGTAATTTAATTATTAATAATATGATATATTATTTTAGATGAAGAACAAACTTATTTCAGTTTTAATTTTCTGAAATTATTTTTATAATTTTTTGAAGTGCACAATTCCTATCTGGAAAGAAAATAATAATTACAATGTAACTACAACTGAAACGGAAATAAAAATAAACTCTTACCGTAAAGGCCATTGCGGAGTCCCAAATTTTCACACGTTGAAAAATAAATACGACCTTGTGTTGTGTCACTGAAGTTCTCACACTGCCTCCGAAACTTTCATCCGTCATAAAAAAATTGGAACAGGTTGGATATTCTGCGTTTTCGCATCCGTAGCAAGCATTTTGATAGGAAAGGATGACGAATACGAAAAAAACCCGGAAAAACGCATGCAAAGATTTCAGACTAATTAAAATAGCACATATAAAAAATGACTAAAAATGAAAACTGGAAGTATAAAAATAAAAGCTAATTAAAAAATATAATATGTAATATAATACTGAAGATAAAAATGTAAACTCTTTCACACACACACAGTTTTTTTGTTTTTCTTCTTGTTGTTGTTTTTTACACAAAACCTGTTTCTTTGACAACATATGGTGTACGTGGCAGAGCCTTGAGGTGCTTCCTCTGATGAACACATGCTGTTTATGTGTGAAGACGAGTTTCACGGGCCGGCTGAGACACTTCACTACATGCAGTCAGGAGTTACCTGCGGCACGCTGTCTGTCTGCAGACTGATGTTTCAGAGAGACTTCACCTGCTTACAGGAGGACGAGAACTAGAGACTGATGTTTCAGAGAGACTTCACCTGCTTACAGGAGGACTATAACTGCAGACTGATGTTTCACCTGCTTGCAGGAGGACGAGAACTGGAGACTGATGTTTCAGAGAGACTTCACCTGCTTACAGGAGGACTATAACTGCAGACTGATGTTTCAGAAAGACTTCACCTGCTTGCAGGAGGACGAGAACTGGAGACTGATGTTTCAGAGAGACTTCACCTGCTTGCAGGAGGACGAGAACTGGAGACTGATGTTTCAAGAGACTTCACCTGCTTGCAGGAGTGATAGACTGGAGACTGATGATTTCACCTGCTTTTAGAGCTTAAGATCAGGCTTTGCTTCTCTCCGGATTTCCTCCATGTCTGTCATCATTTGATATTTTCCCTCCAGTTTTCTTTTATTGTCACGATTCATTGATTTCCGTCCAGGTCCCTCCTCCTGCAGTGTTTTTATTTTTTCCTGATCTTTAATTTGGCTCTCCGCCCCCTCGGCTCTCCTCTCATCTGTTCTCAGTTAGAAGATGCAAGCTCTTTGAATGATGTTGACGGCTGATCTCGGTGTCCGGCGCGGTCAGCGGTCACAGCACGATGAACTTGGAGGGACTCGAGATGATCGCGGTGCTGGTTGTGGTTGTTGCCTTTGTTAAGGTTCTGGAGCAGTTTGGACTTTTAGAGCCGAGTTATGATGGTAAGATCAGAGGAGATTTCTTTAAGCTTTTCACCTCAAAGAATTGGGGACAGAATCTGTTGTGTAAAGGTTTAAAGTGTTTGTACTAAGACAATACTTCTTTGTTGCTGTTTTCTAAGCTATAATCATGAATGTTTAGCAGCAGCATTCAGAGCAAATGCTTTTCTGAAACGTATCTTCAGGTTTATGATATCTGGTGATTATTGGTTCTCATTAATTTGGACACTTAATGCAAGTTCAAAAGAATAGAAACAGTTGTATCCTGCATAGTGTTTGTCGATATGGTTTTCAGTTATTTATTACTTTTTTATTGATAAAAGTACAATTACAATAGTAATGCTAATTTGGTGTTAATGTGTGTTTGTGTGACAAAGATGAAAAAGAAATACACATACTACTGAAATATACTTTAAAAGATCATCTCAAGTGTGAACTGAATGTGATGTTTTCGGACACTTAATTTCATGTTCTTTTCAAATAAATGAAAAGGTTTTGTAGTTAATATTTATATTAAATGTAATTATCTGAACTTGAGAGTGCTTTTTGGCCCACTAAGTACATCTTTATATGTTGTTTCATACATACTTCTATTGTCTTTGAAATATATGTACTTTAGGATGTTAGTCAACACATTAAATTGGTGTGCTTCTTTAAGCACGATCAAAGATTATTAAAACCTAATGATTTAAAATGTAAAATATTAAATATTAAATCAAAATATTACATTATTACAAGTGGATTTTTAAAAGTGTAGATTTAAGCCTATTAGTAGCCTATTATATTATTTACAAGTACCGTGTGTGGTGTGTGTGTGTGCGTGTGTGTGTGCGTGTGTGTGCGTGTGTGTGTGCGTGTGTGTGCGTGTCTGTCTGTCTGTGTGCGTGTCTGTCTGTCTGTCTGTCTGTGTGTGTGTGTGTGTGTGTGTGTGTGTGTGTGTGTGTGTACACTACAGTTGCACAATTTTTAACAAAGATAAGATGGGGAAAGGTTAGTGTAGTGGTTTGTCAAGTTTGTGTACTTAAGGGTTTTAGATAAATTATGCATAATTATACTCACAAATGAAGTTTTTTAGACAAATTGAACTGAAAAAGGATTGTTACCAGTTCATTGATTCGTAAATAAAATGACCAGTTGTAAGAAAGGCACAAAGTACTGAGAAATAGTATTTAATTTCACTGACAATATGTATGTTGAAATATTATGTAACAAATGAAAAATATCACCGTTAGGCTTTAAAGGGGTCATTGGATGTGACATGCACTTTTACAAGTTGTTTGAAGTGAAATGTGTGTTGACAATGTGTGTGTGTGTACACAACCACCCTATAATGGTAATAATCCACCCAGTGTTGTTTTTTTAATCTCGTAAAATCTTTTCCCCTTTCTCAAATCGAGCTGATCAGATGCCTGTCTGTGTGATGTCACACAGACCCAGGCCCCTCCCACTAATGTTGATTGACACGAGCGTTTTACTTTAGACCCGCCCTGAGTGAGCTGTCATCAGTCCGCCATTGTTTCCACGCTGGAGCAGATGTAGACAAGAATGTCTCCTAGACCTAAGCGATTGAGTTGTTTTGTTGGATGTAATAATGAACATAACAGTCGTCATTTACTCCTGACATCTGAGCTGCTGAAGACACAGAGGATTACATTTGTTTGATTACGTGAAGAGAATGCGTCCCCGATCTACCTAAATGTGTCTATCTTCACGTGAATCATTCGTGATCCAGCTTCACCTCCAGAAGTTAGTATAAGGTTTTTTAATTATGCCTTTCCTAATAATTCCCAATAATGTGCTAGATAGCAAGTTTCACGATGAACGCGGCTAAAGTTGAACGTCTCTCAGAGAATGGCTCGGAAGAGAGGGGCGGGGCAAGCAGAGCTCATTTGCATTTAAAGTGACATGCAACAAAACGGCTTGCTGCAGACAGAGCTGATTTTGACAGTGTAAAAAGGGTGTTGTTTTACACTATACCATTGAGAAATTTTAACCAAACTATGTTACAGACTGTTCATTAAGACCCTAAATAATCATATCAACTTGTGGAAAATGGGCATCTGATGACCCCTTTAAAAGCCTGTTTACAAAAACAAACAAAAAAACTGTTGTAAGTATATGTTTAGCAAAATCCCACCAATATACAAGGCGGCTGGTTTACTGTCATTGTAAAAGTCTGCTCAGACTACAGTCTGGTTTACTGGATTACCATCAGCATTGACTGTCTTTACAGTCTGGACTCATTTCTAACCTGCGCGTCGACAGAGTATCACTTTGGCTGTGTGATTCAGTTTGTTTCTGTCCTGTTTTTAATTGTTATATCAGTCTGTTAACTCACAGTCTGTTATTGCTTTGAGCTTGAAGCATGCTTGACTTCCACAAATATTGTCCTGTAAGTTATTATTTCAGATTCTGCAGAGCAGATCTGTTTCTCATCACTTCTATTATTAACCTACACATGCATATGAGTGGGTGATTGTTTATTGTGTCGTCTTATGAGTGGACGTACAGGTTTCTATATTGAGTTTGGCCTCTTCATGTCTATTTAAGAAAGATCTACTAGGCTTGCTATTAATATGCTACTTGTCCTTTGTTATAGATGACAAATTGACTTTAAAAGGGGTCGATCACTCCCTAGATAGATTTTACAAAGAAAACCTTTTTATTAGTAGTTATTATTATTATTATTAATAATACAATAAAGTTTAATGTTGTGTACACCAGACATTATAAACCCAATGACATCACCAGTAATCTTATTCATTGTTCAGTTTTAAAAGTGTTGTGGAGCAGCTTGAACAAACAATGGCTGCTTATGCTAACATTAGGCAATAATACTTTGATTTATCTGTTGAATGGTAATTAAGCTAATTGGACGGTTGCAGTGTCAGTGCATTATTCAAATTAATGCAATGATGGCAGTGTTCCCAAGCTGAATGAATCAGCCTGCCAGACCCAATAGTACAGCATTTCCGCTGATTTACCTTTACTTTTAGTCATTTTGCAGACACTTTTATCCAATGCATCAGTAATATGTATTGCAATGTTGAAATTGCATGTCCTCCTCCTATATATCCACTTCAAGCTTTGGTGTGTGTGGTTACCTTGTAAAGATTATATTTGATATGCTTTATGTATGTTAGAGCAGAGCAGGAGTATTATTGTTAACTAAAACTAAAACCATAAAAAAAACATTTTCATTACTTTTATTTAATCTAGTGCCAAAAGCAATGTTTCTCATTTTTGTTTAGTTGAAGTTCTAAAATAACTAAAACTAAATTATTTAAAACTCTTCAGAAGTAAATAAATAAATACATACATGAATAAAAGACACTTAAAAAACTAATACAAATGATAAAAAAAAAAGCATTAACTAAAATTAATCTATTTTTTTAATACTTCAAAATATTAACAAAATGTATAATAGTTTATACGATGTTTCTAAATCGCAATGGTTGAAAAAAACTAGTATATGCAAAGAAACACAAAAGCCACATAAAAGTAGCGTTCTGAAACAAACCAAATGCACCTTTTGCTAGTGAAAATAATAATTTCCCCAAGCTCTAATTAATGAGAGTTAATGAAAGAAATCGTGATGTCTGATTAGTGAACACTTTATGTCTTTTGAGTCAGATTTATTCAGTGAAGCAGGTTATTATGAATGATTCATTCACAAATCATCCAATTTAACTCAATGATTCTCAATGGCTAATAGCTCACTACAAGAAAAAAAAAAGATCAGTTAATAACTAAAATTTCACTTACTTAATATTCTTTAATGTTAAATATGAAAATTCAAACTGAAATTAATAGTGACTGAATTGGCCTTTTAGGTGACCTGTCCCTTTAAGAGATGTTGTCTTGTCAAGAGGTTTTAGGAAGCAGTAAAAAAACTTTATTCATTTATTTTTTAATCTGATTCTGAGTCTCGTGTTGTATTTTCTAGAGTAATTATGTGCCCTCCCTGACTTGCAGTTAAAAATAGATAGTTTCGCAGTCGGATGCAAATGGCTTCTTTCACCCAAGTCACCTCGTCTCTGCTGGAGTGACAGTGAGTGACGGCAGTGTGCCACCGAACGACACGGGCATGATATCAGATGACACTTCTGACAGGATCCCAAACAGAGCAAGCACAAGACTGTGATTGCAGAAGACTGAAGTAACAAGTCACATAAAGAACCACCAGTGAGCAGTAAAGGGAGCATGATAACACTTGAGATAAGAAGTGCAATTAAATGTGTTGCACTTTAAATCTTACGTGTCCAAAACATTACATTCAGTTCACACTTAAGTGTATTCTTTTAAAGGGCATTATTTTAATAATAAATACTCTTTTTTAAAGTATCTTGATCATTGTAAACAGACTGGGATAGATATTCTGTGATGACAAGTCAGTGGATGGCAGTGAAGTGAAGGATCGGTGCAGGAGGGGATGGTATTAGTCCATGTGTAAATCAGTGTAAAACCAAACGCTCACACCGGCACGAATCAGTCACCCGTCAGGCCCGAGACCACTGCTCTCACGGCCATCTGCTGCCCTTCTGTGTGTACTGTACAGCACGCTCTCAGACGTGTACTGTTACGCCTACTACATGGGACTGTATGATTGCCATTGAAAACGTAGATAATACTATCTGATATATTATCTTCTCAGGCAATACAATGAGTCACTGTTCGGGAGAGTTGTTTGAATGTTTGAGAGGATCTTGCAGTAATATATTTCAGCCACATGGTGGCATTAGAACAATACAGTTGTTGCATGAGATTTGGTGAAAATACTGCTTCAATGCCTCTTAAATCAAGAATCATGGCAGACACCCCTCATCTCCTTTCCTATTCATTTCTAAATGTGAAATTGATATATGTCCTAAATCCTGAAATAACTGCAATGTAATACAGTAAACATAGGTGGAAGATGATGATGCCTTGGCATATTTGATGTTTTTGCATAAACTACAATTTCACAGCATAAAATTCCATTTTAGGATTATGGTTTTGAATTGCAGACTAGGATTTTAATTAGGTAGTTGGTTTTTCAACCACAAGGCTGTCAAAACAATGATAATAATAATAATAATAATAATAAAAAACTACTTCTGCAGTACATAACAGTGTTATTTTGTTTTATTATTATTTAGATTTATATTAGATTTTAATTTATTAGATTTTAAGATTTTCATTTTGATTTAGATTTTTATCTAGATTTAGATGTACATTAGATTTTTTATTACTTAATTATATTTGATCAATATGTGATTTGTTTATATGTTTCCCATTTTACTTTCATTTATGTTAATATTTTGTATTTTTTTAGGTAACATTCATGCTATTTCAAGTATCTTTTTAAATCTATTTTATTTTATTTTGTTCAAACAGATTCTGTCACAATAATAATAAACCGTGTGTGTGTGCGTGTGGTGTGGTGTGTGTGTGTGTGCGTGTGTGTGTTGTGTGTGTGTGTGTGTGTGTGTGTGTGTGTGTGTGTGCATGTTTATGTGGTTTATGAGGACACAAATTTGTATAATGACATAGTTATGACATAGGTATTACAAGGAGAAGGTGATTTATGAGGACATTTTCAGTGTCCCCATAATTTAAAATGCTTATAAATCATACAGAGTAAGTTTTTTGGGGTGAAAGTAGAAATGCACCGTCTCCTGTGAGGGCTAAGTTTAGGTGTAGGGTAGGTGTAGGGCAATAGCACATACAGCTTGTACAGTATAAAAACCATTATGCCTATGGAGAGTCCCCGTAAACCATAAAAACCAACATGTGTGTGTGTGCGTGTGTGTGTGAGAGACTGTGGGCGCAGGTGTGTTTTTCAGTCCAGGTTGGATGCTGTGACTGAAACCAAATCAAAGCGAGATGAGAAAAATAATCCTGTTAACAGAAGGAAGTTTGTTTTCACATGTTGAGCATAACTTGGAAATGTGCTTTCTTTCATTCATGTTTGATTTTTACGACATTGCTTTTAACCTCAGGTTCATCCAGGATGACTGTTCTTTCCATTAGAATTAAATATCTAAGTTAAATAACACATCATTTAGGAATGTATATTGGCAGGTCATTTGTATGCTGTCAGACCAAATCAAAACTCATCACATTTGGCGTACATTAGGCTTCCAGTATATTTCTGACACTAGTGGATAGATGTCATTCTAAAGCCTTGTGCTTGTCACATCAACTTGTATTCCAGAGACGCTGCAGGCAGCTATTAAATGTGCACTCATGCCAGAATAGATAAAGTTATTAGCTTCTGATGTGAGGAAAATTAATTGTTGATAGAAACGCTTCAAGTTTCACATGTTTTTCGGCTTCTCTTCATTGAATTATAATATATTTTATTTAATAATTTATTTCTTCCATGTTCAGTCACTCGGAACCAATAAACAAAATTCAAAATAACCTTAATCGAGAAAAGCCCACTAATGAAGAAGTGAGCAATCAAAGACCTTATTGTGACAGATGAGGAAAGAAAGTTTTAGAAGTCAGTATTTTCAGTATATGTTAGTTTTGTTTCCACTTCCTTTTCAAGTCTATCAGTGACTTTCAAGTAATAATAATGAATTGTACTAAACCTGTGGTGAAACTGACAGCCCTAGTTTTTATGTTTCTTCTTATACTTTAAGGACTGGCAAAGTTTCTGTAACGGCTTGTACAAGCTGTGTACTAAACACATGGGTGGACACAGTCAAAGAAGTCTTAGTCTTAAAGAGATATTTCACCCAAAATTCAAATTTGCTGTTAATATATTCACCCGTAAGCCGTCCAAGATGTTGGTCTTCAATAGAATTTCAGCAGATTTTTAGTGAAACTACGGTCAGCAGCTGCACATTCTTGAGAAAACAAATATATCAAATGAACGCAAAATTAACACCTGTGGCTCCTAATGATATATTGAGGTTTAATGAAGCAAAATGATTGGTCTGTGCAAGAAACTGAACATTATTTCCAACATTAACACCTGTAATCCACAGCCTCAAATGGTCCGAAGTAATGTTTGGTTTGCAGACAAATCATTCTTTTGAACCAGTATTTATTTAAGTAATTGAACCAGTTGCTTCAAACACATTACTGTAAAACACCCATGCTTCACATCAGTATTAGGTGCTTTAATAATCTACTGTAATTGCATATATGTCAAACCATTGCGCAATTATGTAAACCAACTAGTGAACTGAACCAGTTAATCAAAACAATCTGTTCACTGAAAATAATCGTATTTCCCTGTCTGAGGCTCTGGATTGCAGGTAATCGTGTTGTAAATAATGTTCAGTTTCTTGCACAGACTGATTGTTTTGCTTCATAAGACCTCAATATATCATGAGCAGCTATGGGTATTCATTTCATGTTGCATTGTGCTTTTTTTTGACTCTTAAAGTGATAGCAATGACTTGCATTTATGAATCACCAAGGACCACGGTTTCAGCTCAACTCTTCTTTACTGTTCCACTGAAGAAAAGAGTCACCCTACATCTTGGATGGCCTGAGGGTGAGTAAATAAGAGCAAATGTTCAGTTTTGAGTGAACTATCCCTGTAATAGTTGCACTGGAATAGTTGAGGAACATTTAAAAAGTGAAACTTGATTTGTTGCTCCAGATAAAGAGACTGAACAGCAGCCACAAAACACACAGTCATTAACTGTTGTCATTTGACTGATAAAATGGGTTTCTGTCTGGAAATGCTGCCAAGTTGGTAATATGTCAAATTGTGCATCTTTTCTCATTCTTTGTTTGGGTTTCAGTATTACTTTGTCTTTTCAGTCCTTTTGTCTGAAGGCATGTCTCTTCTATTCTGCCTCACGCTAGGCTGTTGTTGTTTTTTCTGCTTGAAGAAAAAAAAACGTTTTTGGCTAATTATGTTTCACAGGTGATTGAACAGAAATGCTCTTTGCATTTTGCATTTAAAAGCTACTCGTATATCTGGGCTGACAGGGCAGCAATCAAATGCCATGTCATTTTCTTCAAATTGTCCTGTCCTATAAATGTCAGAAACACTGCGTTATAACCAGGTGCGACACACAAGCGACAAGCAATTTGTGTCCACACTAAATCAAAAGCCATTCTGAGCATATTTTGTTTAAAGACCCACAATCTCCTCATAAAAATTGACAAAGTTGACCATTTACAATTAAACATATTTAAAATGTGCAGTCTTTCTTTTCTAATAAGATAGAAAAAAATAACGTTAACAAAAAGGAGAAAACTTGGCATTCTTTTTCCAGAACATTATATAAATAAATAAGACAATAGCAATATTTTTCATCCTAATTCTGACTTTTCTTCTCTGAACTCTTAGCTTATATCTAAGAGTTTATTTCTCACTTTTCTTGCCACAGAATAAAAAATAAAGTGACTTATTTCACAATTCTGTCTTTTTTATTATTAAGTTTATATTTCACAATTTTGACCTTCTCAGAATTGCGAGTTTATATATTATATAATTATAATCTCAGAATTCTCACAATTCAGACTTTTTTCTCAGCATTAGGAGAGCAAAACAAATCGAAAATGTTAAATATAAGTCAATTACGATTAAATTATTTTTATTAAAAAAATATTCAAAGTTGTTATATACAATGTAAAAATGACATTTTTATTTGTATATTCTGTGGCAGAAACGGGCTTCCATTGCATTCTCGTTTTGTTCAAATCAATTTGTAGAATTACATTTTTCTGATTATCCTTGAAAAGGTAATAAAAAGTATTTATATAAAGGTAATCCATTCTTATAGTTCTCCATTATTTCTTGTTACTAACTTCTCAGGCAATCCTTTAGATTTACACTGTTAGCACTGAAACTGCCACGTTCTTCTGTTCTTGACTGATAGATTGAAGTGATGTCAGTGTCTTCAGACAAACGTCTAGTTCCTTAAGCCCATTTAAAGCCATCTGTCCCAGCCAGCTCCCACAAATATAATTCTCTCATCAACCACATCAGACGGCTGTGCTCGACCAAAACCACACATCCTCATATCAAACAGCAGTTTCAACAACAATGCTTATCTTACTAAATGTTGCATCATTTGCATTGCATCATGTAACAAGGCTGCTGCTTGTTATTCGGACCGCCAGGGTCCTGCTTTTAAAAAACTGGGGCATTTAAACCTCGATTTGAGCCATTACAAAATATTGTACAGAGATTGAATAAACACATTAGAGGGCACTTCTAGACACCTGACAACTTCTCTAAAGCGTTGTGGTCTGTATGTTGTGGGCAGAAACTGTTATTTCACCCTCAGCTGTGTATTCAGCAGTGCTCAGGGACGCCATGGTTCACAGGCTTTAATTGCTTACATTTCACACTCAGTGCTTTTGGGGATTTGAGAATATGACAGGCTAATTTCACTGCTTTCTAAATATTGCAAACCAACATTGCTTCCTATGGTATTGCAAATATTGCCATAAAAGCATGCAATTATAGCCTACCTGAGGCACGGCACAGCTGTTGTGGCACAAATTACAGTGTATTTTCACATATGTGACCCTGAACCACAAAACCAGTCTTAAGTGTATACATAATATAATAGATAACATAATCAGAAAGCTGAATAAATAAGCTTTCCATTGATTCATGGTTTGTTAGGATCGGACAATATTTGGCCGAGATACAACTATTTGAAAATCTGGAACATCTTGTATGTCCTGCAAGTCATCTGTAGGAGAAAAATACAAGACCCGCAAATCTGTGGCTACAGAACAGCAGGACCTTGTATGTTATGATATTAAATTAGTTGTAATCGTTTAACCACCACAGCGTCTTGTCTCTGTTCACAACGCGCATGATTCATGTCGAATGCAAGTGACGTCACAGGTAGCAGAAAGTGCAAGCAGCGATTGCAAGTTACATTGTATTTTAGTTTATTTTTTCTTGTCTTCACCACCTGCTACTGTTGTAAAATGTTGAGAGATTCAAACAAAAAATAATCAATAAATAGAACAAAATAAAAAAGACTCCATCTGACATCACTCACGGAAGCGCAAGTGTCTGAGAGTGCAAGTGCTGAGAGTGCAAGTGCTGAGAGTGGAAGTTGCTGAGAGTGCAAGTGCTGAGAGTGCAAGTGCTGAGAGTGCAAGTGCTGAGAGTGCAAGTGCTGAGAGTGCAAGTGCTGAGAGTGCAAGTGCTGAGAGTGCAAGTGCTGAGAGTGCAAGTGCTGAGAGTGGAAGTGGCTGAGAGTGCAAGTGTCTGAGAGTGCAAGTGCTGAGAGTGCGAGTGTCTGAGCGTGCAAGTGCTGAGAGTGCAAGTGCTGAGAGTGCAAGTGTCTGAGAGTGCAAGTGTCTGAGAGTTGCAAGTGCTGAGAGTGCGAGTGTCTGAGCGTGCAAGTGCTGAGAGTGCAAGTGCTGAGAGTGCAAGTGTCTGAGCGTGCAAGTGCTGAGAGTGCCAAGTGCGTGAGAGTGCAAGTGTCTGAGAGTGCAAGTGTCTGAAGGGCAAGTGCTGAGAGTGCGAGTGTCTGCAGGCGTGCAATTGCTGAGAGTGCAAGTGCTGAGAGGTGCAAGTGTCTGAGCGTGCAAGTGCTGAGAGTGCAAGTGTCTGAGCGTGCAAGTGCTGAGTGCAAGTGTCTGAGAGTGCAAGTGTCTGAGAGTGCAAGTGCTGAGAGTGCGAGTGGTCCTTGAGCGTGCAAGTGCTGAGAGTGCAAGTGCTGCAGAGTGGCAAGTGTCTGAGCGTGCAAGTGCTGAGAGTGCAAGTGTCTGAGCTTGCAAGTGCTGAGAGTGCAAGTGCTGAGAGTGCAAGGTGCTGAGAGTGCGAGTGTCTGAGCGTGCAAGTGCTGAGAGTGCAAGTGTCTGAGCGTGCAGTGCTGAGAGTGCAAGTTGCTGAGAGTGCAAGTGCTGAGAGTGCAAGTGCTGAGAGTGCGAGTGTCTGAGCGTGCGAGTGTCTGAGCGTGCAAGTCTGCAGCCAGACCCTATTGGGAAAAAAAGGTTCGGCAAAAGGTGGGATTGAACTCAGGTCGATTGCATCAAAAAGCATGCACCTTACCAACTACACCACTGAACTGATGATTGACAAGCGTCCTTTATTATCAGTGTTGACTGTCCCAATCACACGTTGGTGGGCGGAGTTAGTGTAACAGCCAACAAGGTGGGCTATTTGCACTTAGTGCAATTAGGCACTCTGTTAAAGAAATCAGTTTAGGCTTTAAATAGGTGATTGAAATAAACGTTTTTACTTACATTTTTATTCCTGTTCTATTCTGAATGCCTTTAAATGTAAGGATTTGTTATGAGTAAGGGGAACTAAAATTAATTTAGCATTTATAATGAGTGTAATTGTTTTATTTACATTTCAATTTTTTTTTCAAATAATACATTTATCAATATTTTTCAGTACAGTTATATTATTTCAACCAAAAAATTGTATAGCATAAATAATATATGGTCAAGATAATATATTCTTATTCTGTTCAATATTTGTATTTAATAATAATAATAACAATAAAGGTCATAATAATACTTTTAATTTGATGGACATTACTTGTTAAAATAGGTTTGAATTTGCTCTTGTAAAGTGTATACCCAAGTTTGAATTTTTATTTTATTTCAAATTGATCAGCCCTAAAGGAAAATCTCCAAAGCAAACAATAATCTTTCATAATTTTGTATTTGTATTTTCTATGCATATGCACTCCCCTAAAAAAAACACCTCGATCATTCTAGAATTATAATTTTTTTACAAATAGAGCAAGTCATCGGGTAAAAATTGCTGTATTTATTTATTTATTTAAATATTGCAATGTCAGTTTTTATGATATCATGCAGCCCTACTGTCATATTTCCGAGTCTGAGGGAGAGTCTTATCCTTGGCAGGTGTTTTTTTCTTTTTTCTGCACGTGTGTTTTTATCCACAAGCATCAATCACAAAAGTGCCTTTGCATAATGTGAACATGTGACGGACTTCACTTTAGGTCTCCCTCGATTCTGCACCTCTGACACGTTAAATGAGGATGTTGTTAAAGAGTTGAATTGTGAGCAGTGTTTGTGTTGTAGGTCCTGACTGGCCTGTCTGAATGTCAGTATGAGTGAATCAGGACAGTCTTTCCTCACATAACCCTCCGCTGGACAGGCCAGGCTTGATAAGAGTCCCCACAGGACAGGGAGGCTTTGACCGTAAAATGGAAATACGTAATCTCTGGCCAAAATCGATTTTATAACCAGCAGAAATCGAAGAACAAAGAGCATTCTCATCTGAGACACATCCTATGCTTGACAGAGATAAGAAATCGTCCCAGTAAGGGTTCTCCATCATCACTCTCTGACATTTTACGTCACCTTTAAAGATGTCACAGAAGGACAAGACAGAACAGGAGGCGATGGCCATAGCTGTCAAGCTGAATTCATTCATGTCTGTTGTATATCAATTTTTTTTTACAGTGCATATGCATTTTTATAACCTTTTGGGCAGAGACTGTGAGTTGCTAAATGATTCCCAAAGGCTAGTGTCATGGTTTTAATAAAACTAAGCTATTATAGGCAGATGGAGGGGAAAAACACAATGAGCAAAATTAAAAATGGCTGTAGGCATAATCTGCATAATTACATGAGCGGCATTAATAACCCTACACTGAATTATTTGCTCCTAAAAAAGGAATAAAATAATTTAGTACGAGACTTTTAAGCAGTTAGAGATTTGGCTGAATTAACTGTAATGCATGCGAATGGCACTGTTTATGAATTATACCGGATAATGAATGCAAATCTTGTATGAATGTGAAACTGAAGTGTTAGTGTCCTTTGACATCTCTCAACTGTAGCTCAATGCAGTGGCTGATGTCATGGGCCAGAAGGTGGCAGTAGTCATGTATTTTTAGGGAAGCAGCATTGATAGTGGCTTTTAGGATGCTAGAATGTGCTGTAATAAATATAAACCGCTCTCTTTGAATGACTGCTCAAAAGTAGTAGCTCTAAGCTATACAGAGTTTTGCACACAATTATGTTTAGTTGACTTTTTCCATAATTTTTTTCGCCCTTATTCCATATCTTCATGCTGATGTTTTTGTAATTGTGAAGAATCTCCACATGGCCTTTCATTACCCGTGTGAAAGTACACTTCTTTTAAAAAGATTACTATAGAAATATATATATACTTAAGTGTGAACTGAATGTAATGTTTTCCGACATTTATTTGCATGATAATTGCAAATGAAATTGTATTATATTTTTAATTTATATTAAAAGCTATTAGCAGAAATTTATATCATTTTTGACCCATTTAATTAGGATTTAAGTACATTTATATATGTAAATTCATAATTACCCCCACTGTTTCGAAATATTGTTAAAGTGTCCTGCCAACAAGCATTTAAGATCATTAAAATTTTACTGAAATTTGTGTCATGTATATATTTACACATTTGTAATGGTAAAGTTGCAACATAGTAGATTTTAAATATAGTAACTTTAAATATAATATTGAATAACACTGAATGTAACATTATAATTGAGTACTTTACATGTGAATTAGTATGTTAGTGAACACATCAACATTATTTAAAGAGAATTAAAACAATGATTTAGAAGTATAAGTTTTAATTAAAAAATATGTTAGACATCTGTTTTATTTCAATAATAGTATATAATCTGCAAGTATAGGCTACAGTACAGATGCAGATTAAATATATACAAAATGCATTTAAGATTGAAGTGCACATTTAATAAAATTAAGCGTACGTTTATGAGATTGTATGAATGATTTGTTTTGAGAGTGAATATTGATTTACTTTCTCATTCAAAACTGAAAAACTATGACTTCCAAAGGAATTAAAATATTGTTCATGAGTCTTAACGGACTGCTTTTATGGAGTTTATATAACCTGTGCTTGCTAAACTTTTATGGAAAAAATCAACATAGTGAAAACAATAACAGCAGTGTGGATCTGGAGCGACATAAGGGTGAATAATTACTTGCAGAATCTTAATGTGGATTGTCCCTTTAAGGCGAGTGCACTTTAGCTGTTTATTGATTTCCTCTTCAATCCTGTAATCGATGCTGTAGTTTTTCATGGAGTATAGACATCGTGCAAATACATGCACAGTCAAAGCGTTTAAAGAGTTCATAATGAATTGATTTTTGCTCTGGTTTAAACAGCATGTTGTGTTGAAGTACAGACCCCCATCCAACCCCCCACCCCACCGGGTTAGGATTAGGCAATCAGGTAGCGATTTCAACGAGGGAGTCGAAAATGGGCACAACAGCGGTCTGTATCAGTCGGAGAAATTAGGTGAGAATTAGATTAAACACATTGAAATGAGGACAGAAAGAGAAAGAGACTGAATATTACTTTTCCTTCACACCTTTCCTCTATAATTTCACACCGCTCTCTCTCTCTCTCTCTCTCACACACATACACTCTCTCTCTCTCTCTCTCTCTCTCTCTCTCTCTCTCTCTCTCTCCACACACACACACACACACTCTCTCTCTCTCACACACACATACACTCTCTCTCTCTCTCCCTCTCTGTCTCTCTCTCTCTCTCTCTCTCTCACACACACATACACTCACTCTCTCTCTCTCACACACACCTCTCTCTCTCTCTCTCTCTCTGCTCTCTCTCTCTCTCTCTCTCTCTCTCTCACACACACACACACACCACACACTATCTCTCTCTCACACACTCTCCGTCTCTCTCTCACACACACACCTCTCTCTCTCACTCTCCGTCTCTCTCTCTCTCTCTCTCTCTCTCTCTCCCTCTCTCTCTCTCTCTCTCTCTCTCTCTCTCCACACACACACACTCTCTCTCTCTCACACACACTCTCTCTCTCTCTCACACACTCTCTCTCTCTCTCACTCTCACTCTCTCTGTACCCTCCTCCCCTCACTGAACCCTCACATTGCAAACTTACACTCGCTTCTCTTACTCCTCTGTGTGGGGAGACTCGGACCTCGAGTGGTGAAGCTGGATTTGCAGGGGGACTGGAGCGCAGCGCCACGTGGGTGCCTCGGGCTGCCCGGCCGGTGCGCGCCGGTGGCGGGAGTGAACCGGAGCGAGGAGGGGTTTGGCGCGGGGTCAGGAGAGTCGGGCAGGTGGCATGAGCTGGAACAGGAGCAGGAGCAGGGGGTCGCCGTGAGCACCATGTGGGAATCGGAGGGTCTGCAGACGCTCGGCATCGTGTTGATCGTGTGCGCTTCGCTCAAGCTGCTTCATCTGCTGGGGCTCATCAGCTTCTCTGAGGGTAAGAGAGAGAGACGGGCTTCGCTTCCAGAGTTAGTGCAGCGCAGATGTCTTCAGATGTCCTGTCAGAGGGACTAATATGTTTCTAGATGTATAAAGTAATTGTTTGGAAACTGGGAATATATGGATGTACAAGGAAAGGCAGATGAAAGGAGTTGGGGACGTAGTAGAAATGTATCTTCGGAGACTATTTGTAAGTGTTTATGTGAAGCTGTCAGGAGTCGTGTGTGTTTTAAGAGCCAGATGGACACGCATTAGATCTGAAAGTGAGACTTTGTTTAGGCTTAAAGAAAAAGAAATGGCAGATTAATGGAATAATCTGTGACACTTTGCAATAAGGTTGTTAACAATAGTGAGCTCTATTAGATGTAACTAACAATAAAAATACTTCTAAAGCATGTATTCATTTTAGTTAATGTGCATGTTAGCATTTACTACATTAGGCTATTAAAATCCAAAGTTGTTTGTTATCAGAAAGTATCTGTTGTTATTATTATTTACTGGACTTGAGCTAACATGAACTAACAATGAACAGTTGTATTTTATTAACTAATGTAAAAAAATCATAAATAGTATACTGTAATAAATGTATTGCTCGTTGTTAGTTTATGTTAACGCAAGCTTATCATGAGGTGTTACTGAATAATCATTGATTCAACAATGATCTAAAAACATAATAATAATGATAATAATAAACAGACAACATATCTGATTAAAAGATGACCTGCTCACTAATTCTTGCTCAGTTCTCATGTTTTCTGCATTTTTTCAATAATGTGAATTTTCCCATTTTGTTCAGTCATCCAGCAGTTAAAAATATTTACAAAACATATCTGATATTATTTTCTTGCTTTAAAGATATAGAAACATCAAAGTGTATTCTCCTTCAACTCAAAACAGGTCAAACACTATTTAGCTGTACATAAAATACATTAGCATTTATTCATTTAGCAGACACGTCAATCCAAAGTGACTTTCAAATGAAGCGATTCATCATAAAACTTTTACAAGAAAATAGAATTGTAGTTTTACTTCAAAGTTACATATTTAATTCAACGTGTTACTGGATAATTGTGAAATTACTAGCAATTTATTTGTGAAAAGTGAATACATTTTTTTCAGTGTGCAATGAAAAAGTTATTGGATAGTGAGTTTAGTTTTTCCCTAAATAATCCTCAGTCTTCAGTTACTACATGCTCTGTCCCATAAAACACTGAACAGAGACAAAAGCGTTCTCACACATCAACATCTCGTACATTCGAATCTAGTGCGCTTGTGACAAAAGAGAGACGTTCTTTGGATAACAATGCAAACCTGCTCACTGAAGGAGCAAAACTGAGCATAAACTTCACCAAAACAAGAAATTCAAATGTGCACAATCTGAAAATTATAACATAGCATAGCTGCTTTTGTGTTGCACAGAAGAAAAAACATGAAGCCAAAGAAAATGTTGGCACGCTTTCTGTTGTGTAGTCATGCATGATTTGATTAAAAAAAATTGACCACATGATTAAAAACAAGTGCTTACCCCCTTCAGTAATCACATGGTTGCACATGTTTATTAATTTAGAAGAAAAAAAAAGTGATTTTTTATTTTATTTTGTATAAATAATAATAATGTAATCTAATTATATTATAATAAATAACATTTTAGATTTTTTTATTTACTAAATATTTACATAATTTATTTAATTTTTCATTTATTTTGTTAAATGTGACCCTGGAGCACAAAAGCAGTCATAAGTCACTGGGGTATATTTGTAGCAATAGCCAAAAATATGGGTCAGAATTATTGATTTTTCTTTTATGCCAAAAATCATTAGGATATTAAGTTAAGATCATGTTCCATGAATATATTTTGTAAAATTCTCCCACCGTAAATATATTAAAACTTATTTTTGTATTAGTAGTATGCATTGCTAAGGACTTCATTTGGACAACTTTAAAGGTGATTTTCTCAATATTTAGTTTTTTTTTTTTTTGCACCCTCAGTTTTCAGATTGTAGTTGTACATTTTTAGTTGTCAGATTTCAAATAGTTGTATCTCAGCCAAATATTGTCCTATCCTAACAAACATCAATGGAAAGCTTATTCAGTTTTCAGGTAATGTATAAATCTCAATTTGGAAAAATTGTCACTTATGACTGGTTTTTGTGCTCCAGGGTCACAAATATTTTTAAAAAGTACCCATTCAGGAAAGCACCTGCACAGTTGCATGTTTATTTTTTATTTTAGAAAAATTATATTGTCAAATGTTTTTCATTTTTTATAATATTTTTCATTTAAAAATGTATATTGTTAAATACTTAGCTAAATAGCCACTATGTAATCAAAAGAAAACGCATGCAGAGTTGTATGCACAAGTTTGTTTTATTTGTTTGTGTGTATTTATTTTTAATTATTTAGTTGCACAAGATAAACTGCACAAGATTGCAAAAGAATAACATTTATGTTACTTTATTACGTCTGGTCTCTTTGTATCATCCCAGTGAACTTTTATTATGTTTTACACATACAAAGTACGTTTTTAGTGCTTCTCAATGTGGGCAAGCAACATTTGGAGAATGCTAAGACACTAGTTTGTGTTGTTTTGAAACGAAAACGCATCCAGATGAATGTAGACGTAGAGATGTACAGAGTCTGATATCATGCTGTTCCATTGCTATGGGAGTCTTCAGACATCTGATCAGAGGCCAGAGATCATTACTCTCTCTCGCTCTGGTGATTAAATGCACCTCTGCGAGCGCAGACTCCATCCAACACTTGCACGCCCTGCAATCCAAACCCAGTTTGCTTTTAAAATGCTTCATTTCTCAGGTTGTATGTTTACGTGTCTCTGTGGGTTCATTTCAATGGCTCATTTACTGTCTGTATTAGAGCTAATAGGATGTCGGCTGAACAATGGATCTTATTACCGGAGTGCTTCTTTTCATTTAAGAAATGTCAAACACTTTTAGGATTTTTTGTGTTTTAGGATGATAGCACACTGTCTATCTAATGCCGCTATAAATGCCAACACCTTTTTCTTTGCTTAGTCTGAAAGACAAACTTCCTTGTCTCTGTCACATAGATGATATTTGCATTAACCCCAATCACAGACAGCTAGTCTCAGTAAATGTTTCAGCCCTGATCTCAGTTATGAGCTCACAGGCATCACTGACCCTAGATCAGGGCTCATTTGAACATTAAGGCTATTAGTGCTGTGAAATAATAGCACAGATGACAAGAGGTCGCATCTAATCAGTGTGTCGGTGAAGATGAATGCTGTCCGGTTGACCTGCGCTCACACACACACACACACTTCATGAGAGTGACTCAGGGACCCGTGTCAAACTAACAGCGGCGCCAACCATTAACACGAGAACATTGCAGCCGAGGCGGTGCGGTGGCTCACTTGTGATCTTTGTCTTTGTTAGAGATTTAAAGGCTTATAACAGAGGTCTGAGGATGAAATCAAGTTCAGAGGGACAAGGATCTGTGATAATAATCTGTCAGGTTTGTGTATTTATTCATTTAATAAATGAATTAATGTATTTGTTCTGTATGTATTAATTTGTTAATTTTTAAACATTTGTTTGTTTGTTTTGTTTATTTATTTAGGCCACTCAGTAATCAAAACAAAGCAAAATACCTGTTGTGTTGAACAAACACATTTCTTTTATTTATTCAAATGTATTTATGTAATCGAAGACTAGCAAAACACCTAGACATTTATTTATTTATTTATCAAAAATTATTTAAAAATATTATGAAAATAATATAAAAAAAATAGTTTTCTAAATATTTAGCTAAATGTTGCTGAATTTTGCATGTGTGCATGCAGATGTTTATTATCATTAATTCATTCCACACATAATCAAAGACAAGCAAAACAGATTTTCATATATTTATTTATTAATAAATTAAATATTGATTCATTTTATTTTACAAAATACTACTTTTAAATGATGATGGAAAACAGCAGTGCTTATTCCCTCTTTAGAAAAACACCTACAGGATTGCACACATTGTTTCTTTATTTAAAAATATATATTTGCAATTTAAATTTTTTGAATTTTTTCAAAAAATAGATATATAATATCTATATAGATATATAATATAGATTAGAATATCATGATATCAATATAGATATATAATGGAAGCAAAACACCAGCTCATTTGGACACAGACAATCTTGACCGGCAGCGCTTCATTCGAGATTCGTTCTCTTGCAGACTGCAGAAGTCAAATAAAAGTGCAGTGCTCTTCAAATATCTCTGAACTCTCAAACTTCAGAATGTGCTTCATCTCTGTTTTACCCTCCATCTCTTGAGAGTTGGATAAAAGCAGAAGGTTAAGGCTCTGGTTTAGTGCTTGTGTTTCCAGAGATTGAGTGTTGAACTGTTGGCTTGTGTTTGCTGTGAATATAGGCACCTTTATCTGTTGTGGTTACAGATACTCAAACTGAACTGTACATCAAGGTTTTATATGATTTTTTTATATGATTTTTTGATAAATTAAGAGGCAGGTCATCATGATAATGTGCTGTTGCTTTAAAAGTCTGTGATCTGAGTTCATGCAACTGCTTCATATTTAGTTTTTGAATGATTCAGCCGGGTCTGCTCCCAGTTCAGGGTATTTCTGTCAGTCGGTGGCTCTGATTCAGCACATATACTGTTGAAACTTGGATCCAAGATTTTTTTTTTTAAGTCAGTCAAGTCTCAAGTCATGTTCAAACTCGATTTGTGCCTCAGGTTACGAGGTTGCAGTTCAGCCAAGACATGTCAAGTTTTGAATTTAAAACTCCAAAGGGCTTGCTGTAATGTTGATTTAATTTTTAATGCATTGCATAATTAAAATGTATTATGCTGGTGACAAATGTGTTTTGGCACAAGCCATAACAAGTAAACAATACAGCAAACATGTGCCAAACTTCCCATATGAAAGCAGCAGAGCTTGTTCAATCCCAGTATCTCCTCATGTCTTTTGAGTATTTGAGAGTGTGTGCCAGCACTCACATGTGTTCACAAGGTATCCATTATCAGCAGAGCACATGCAAGAATAACATGTTCAGCTGGAAACATAAGCTTATTAACCTGCGTGAGTACTATAGGCATGAAAACAAGGGCCTATTTCACAGTCTTTGTGTGACATACTTACCAATAGACACTTAATTGCTTTTTGCAATGAATCTCAGAATCAGTCTTGCTTCTAGTGTGTGTGTGTGTGTGTGTGTGTGTGTGTGTGTGTGTGTGTGTGTGCGCGCGCGCACGCGCGTGCGTGCGTGGAAAAAGGATATACATGTATTCATTTATAATTAATTTATTCATATAACATTTTGTATATTTGCTTGACTATGGAATATGCAACATAAATAGCTAATATAGAATGTTGTTAGCATTATTATAATACAACCTTGAATTCTTTACAAACAACGTAATGGTATAGTTCAACCAAAAATGAAAATGTGCTTCATATTCACCCTCAGGCCATCCAAGATGTAGATGAGTTTGTTTCTTCATCAGATTTGGAGAAATGTAGCATTGCATCACTTGCTCACCAGTGGATGCTCTGCAGTGAATGGGTGCCGTCAGAATGAGAGTCCAAACAGCTGATAAAAACATCACAATAATCCACAATAATCCACACCATCAATTAACACCTTGTAAAAGACAAATTACTTTCTTGAAAGAAACAATTCCATAATAAATTCATTTATGACTTCAAATAGTTGATTTCAACTAAGAGTCCTCTATCCATAATATTGCTTCTCCGATGGAAAATCATCTCATTTGATTTAGGAGATAAATCTGCACAGATCAAGGAAAACAGTCCAAAACATCTAAAGAAACATGTCGGTGGATTTTGATTTGAGAGGACAATAGTGGATGGACTTTATCAATATTATGTATTATTGACTCATATTTTGATCAGAAGGGATCTTTTATAGATGTCTTAATGGTGTATTTGTTTATACAAACATGCAGCTTTTGCTTCACAAGAGCCGCGTAGATTACTTGTGGATTATTGTGATGTTTTCATCATCTGTTTGGACTCCCATTCTGACGGCACCCATTCACTGCAGAGGATACATTGGTGAGCAAGTGATGTACATTTATCCAAATCTGAGGAAGAAACAAACTCCTCAATATCTTGGATGACCTGAGTATGACTAAATCTTCATTTTTGGGTGAACTAACCCTTTAAGCTGGCATGTAATTCATGCTTTATGGTGAAGGTTTAGCTTGTAAGCTTGAAAACTAGTTAAATGGAAATGGCAAATAGTCAAATGAAGGCTTATTTTGAATATGATGCATAAAATGAATAGTCATAGTGCGTGACTGAGCATTTTTGTGGTGCAAAGCAAAAATAGAAGGAAACTAGGCACTCACATAAAATGACAACAAAATGACCAGTTATTTTCAAGTCATAAAATCAGTTTAATTTCAAATTATTACTTTGTGCAATATTAAGAAAACTGAAAGATGAATGCAAACAGAAAGAAGACAGAAGAAGCCAGCTCCTGTAAGATGAGTGGACGGCCTGAGAACGGACAGTGTTTTCTCTTCAGTCCCCAAAGTGATGATTCTCTGTGATGTCTCGGACCTCAGTCAGAAGAGACCACAGAGCTGTAAACAAGAACATCTCAGTTCTCACTGCTTAATTACATTACAAATATATTTAAATAAATGGCATACAAGTTTGAAAAGAAATGACATTAAAGTATATTTAATTTTTCCATAGGTGCCGTTACATTTTAAACATATTTCAAAGACAATAATAAAATTACTATAAGTCCTACTTGAGTGGGTCAAAAACATAAATTTCAAGTTCAGCTAATTGCATTTGTGATCCTGGAGCACAAAACCAGTCATAAGAAGCTCAGGTATATTTGTAGCAATAGCCAAAAATACATTGTATGGGTCAAAATGATCTATTTTTATTTTATGCCAAAAATCATTAGGATATTAAGTAAAGATCATGTTCCATGAAGATATTTGGTATATTTCCTAACGTAAATATATTGAAACTTAATTTTTGTTTAGTAATATCCATTGCTAAGAACTTCATGTAGACAGCTTTAAATGCTATTTTCTCAATATTTAGATTTTTTTGCACCCTCAGATTCCAGATTTTCAAATAGTTGTATCTCGGCCAAATATTGTCATATCATAACAACATCAATAGAAAACTTAGTTGTTCAACTTTCAGATGCGGTATAAATCTCAATGTAAAAAAATGTACTCTTATGACCGGTTTTGTGCTCCAGGGTCACATTTAATATAAATGTAATAATACATTGGATGTAATGAGTGTCGGAAAACAATGCATATAATATTTTATGCTGTTTGTCAAGTCAAGTCACCTTTATTTATATAGCGCCTTTAACAATACAAATTGTAACAAAGCACTGCACAATATCAAAAATAGGCAAATTTGTCAATAATGTAAAATGACAGGATTTAACACTCAATTATCTGCTGAATGCAGATATTTGTATATATGTATATATGCTCATACTTTTACTGCAATAAAATTACATTTGTATAAATGCCTTTTGAAAAAGAAAGGTTAATATGTGTAGTAACACTCCTTTGCTTATACACACAGTGTTAAGTCCAACGCTATCTCACGCCAATTCCTACATATTTTACGAGGTGGCTAATTCGTACGAATTCGTAGGACCTCAAGTCAAGTCATCTTTATTTATATAGTGCTTTTAACAATAAAAAAAATTGTCCATGCAACTGCACAATATCAAAATAGGGAAATAGTGTCTCAATAATGTAAAATGACAAGATTAAACGCCCATTTTTTCAGTTAAAGGCATTTTATTATTGAATTCAGTGATGTTATCATCCAGCTCAGTTCAGTTTAAATAGTATCTGTGCAATCAAGTCGGTGAAATGAAGTGTCCCCAACTAAGCAAACCAGACCTCACCTCTTAACCTCACTTGTACGATTTAGTATGATTTGTCTAAACCCAGTGACGGGTAGGTCTAGGGGCGGGGTTAGGTGTAGGTCATTCGTACAAATTCAGACGAATTGGCAACTTGTAAAATACGTACGATTTAGCAAAAATCGAATGAATTTGTACGAGTCAAGTCAAGTCACCTTTATTTATATAGCGCCTTTAACAATACAAATTGTAACAAAGCACTGCACAATATCAAAAATAGGCAAATTTGTCAATAATGTAAAATGACAGGATTTAACACTCAATTATCTGCTGAATGCATTTCATTATTGAATTTAGTAGTGGCATTGTCCAGCTTAGTTCACTTTAAATAATATCTGTGCAATCAAGTCGATGATTGTGCTGGAAATGAAGTGTCCCCAACTGAGCAAGCCAGAGGCGACAGCGGCAAGGAACGAAAACTCCATCGGTGACAGAATGGAGAAAAAACCTTGGGAGAAACCAGGCTCAGTCGGGGGGCCAGTTCCCCTCCGGCCAGACAAATCAGTAGTTTGTTCCAACTGCAGCAAAGTCAGAGTGTAAGTGGTCCACTGGTTCCAGGGGTCTTTCCCCGATGGATGTCTAGGTGACGAGGTCCTCACTGGAGCTCTGTCTCTGGGGCTCATCTCGGAGGTCCTCGGAGGGGTTGTCATCGTCTCTTCTCAGGTGTTCGGTCATCTCTATCGTTTAAGGGTAGGATCCAGACTGAGGCTTGTGTAATTCCTAACTACCACGGGATGTTAATCCCGTGGCAGTAACATAGAAACAGTAAGACAATTAGCGTAGCAGCGGCTCCTTCCAGGAATAACCCTGGATGAAATTATCAGTATAACCCAAGCAAAAGCATAATAATGTGCATGTGTTCAGATGGACTGGCAGTACAAGATTGTGAGATGCATTATATGAATGCTTGGCTAAAGAGATGCGTCTTTAATCTATATTTAAACAGAGAGAGTGTGTCTGAACCCCGAACGTTTTCAGGAAGGCTATTCCAGAGTTTAGGAGCCATATATGAAAAAGTTCTACCTCCTTTAGTGGACTTTGCTATCCTAGGTACTACCAAGAGTCCAGAGTTTTGCGACCTTAGGGAGCGGGTTGGATTGTAGCGTGATAAAAGATTAGTTAGGTACGCAGGAGCTAAATCATTTAGGGCCTTATAGGCAAGTAATAATATTTTGTAACTGATACGAAACTTAATAGGTAGCCAGTGCAGAGACTGTAAAATTGGAGTAATATGGTCATATTTTCTTGACCTGGTAAGGACTCTAGCCGCAGCATTTTGTACTATCTGTAGCTTGTTTATTGAAGATGCAGGACAACCACCTAGCAGTGCATTACAATAGTCCAGTCTAGAGGTCATGAATGCATGAACTAACTTTTCTGCATCAGAAACACTTAACATGTTCCGTAGCTTGGAAATGTTTCTAAGATGGAAGAATGCTGTTTTTGTAACATTGGAAATATGATTTTCAAAAGATAGGTTGCTGTCTAATATAACACCCAGATTTTTAACTGTAGAGGAAGTAACAGTACATCCGTCTAGTTGCAAATTGTAATCCAAGAGATTCTGTGTACTGTTTTTAGGTCCAACAAGTAATATCTCGGTCTTATCTGAATTTAATAGAAGAAAATTACTGGTCATCCAATCTTTTATATTTTTAACACACTCTGTTAGCTTAGATAGTTTCGAAGTTTCATCTGGTTTTGTTGAGATATATAGTTGAGTGTCATCAGCATAACAATGGAAACTAATCCCGTATTTTCTAATAATATTACCAAGGGGCAGCATATATAATGAAAATAATAGAGGACCTAGGACAGATCCTTGTGGTACTCCATACTTTACTGGTGATAATTGAGATGACTCCCCGTTTAAATAAACAAAGTGGTAGCGATCGGACAGGTAGGATCTAAACCATCTTAGAGCCTGCCCTTGAATACCTGTACAGTTTTGTAATCGATCTATCAGTATGTCATGATCTATAGTGTCGAACGCAGCACTAAGATCAAGTAAAACTAGCAATGAGATACAGCCTTTGTCTGACGCAAGAAGCAAGTCATTTGTAATTTTAACAAGTGCAGTTTCTGTGCTATGGCGGGGCCTGAAACCTGACTGAAATTCTTCATAGATATCATTTTTTTGCAAAAAGGAACACAATTGAGCAGACACTACTTTTTCTAATATTTTTGACATAAACGGAAGATTTGAAATGGGTCTGTAATTTGCCAGTTCACAAGGATCTAATTTTGGTTTCTTAATAAGAGGCTTAATAACGGCCAGCTTAAATGGTTTTGGGACGTGACCTAAAGATAGCGAGGAGTTAATAATATTGAGAAGCGGTTGTTCTGCAACAGGTAACAACTCTTTCAATAGTTTAGTTGGTACAGGATCTAATAAACATGTTGTTGGTTTAGATGCAGTGATAAGTTTATTTAGCTCATCCTGTCCTATAGTTCTAAAGCACTGCAGTTTTTCTTTGGGTGCGATGAATGATGCTGAAGTACTAGACGCTGTAGAATCTACGTTTGTTATTATATTTCTGATATTATCTATTTTATCAGTAAAGAAATTCATAAAGTCATTACTATTAAACTGTGAGGGAATATTTAGATCGGGTGACATCTGTTTATTTGTTAATCTAGCCACTGTGCTAAATAAAAACCTTGGATTGTTTTGGTGATTATCTATGAGTTTGCGGATATACTCGGTTCTTGCAGTTTTTAGAGCCTGTCTATAGCTGGACATACTGTTTTTCCACGCAATTCTAAAGACTTCCAAGTTACTTTTTCTCCATTTGCGCTCAAGAATACGAGTATCTTTCTTGAGAGAATGGGTATAACTGTTGTACCATGGCGCGGCACGTTTTTCTCTAACCTTTTTTAATTTGATGGGTGCAACAGTTTCTAACGTATTGGAGAAAATAGTTCCCATGTTGCTAGTAATTGTGTCTAGTTCATCTGTATTTATGGGTACACAGAGCAGTTGAGATAAATCAGGCAGGTTATTTGTGAATCTGTCTTTAGTGGCTGGAATAATAATTCTGCCTGGGCGATAACGCGGAGCCATATAGTTAATATCAGTAATATGCAGCATGCACGATACAAGGAAATGGTCAGTAACATCATCACTTTGAGGTATGATATCTATATCAGTTAGATCAATTCCATGCGATATTATTAAATCTAGCGTATGATTAAAACGATGCGTGGGCCCGGTGACATTTTGCTTGACACCAAAAGAGTTTATTAGGTCAGTAAACGCAAGTCCTAACGCATCATTTGCATTATCAACGTGAATGTTAAAATCTCCAACAATTAGTGCTTTATCAACAGTAACCAATAGGTCTGAGAGGAAATCTGCAAATTCTTTTAGAAAATCTGTATATGGCCCTGGCGGTCTATACACAGTAGCCAGAGCAAGCGATAGGACAGATTTATTTTGCTTATCTGACAGTTTAACATTAAGCATAAGTATTTCGAATGAGTCAAACCTGTATCCTGTTTTCTGAGTAACATTGAGAATATCACTATATATTGTTGCGACACCGCCGCCACGACCAGTCTGACGAGGCTCGTGCTTATAACAGTAGCTTGGTGGAGTAGATTCATTTAGACCAAAATAATCATTTGTTTTAAGCCAGGTTTCAGTCAGACAGAGTACATCAAAACTATTATCTGTGATTATTTCATTTACAATAACTGCTTTCGGTGTGAGTGATCGGAT
>QVTF01021277.1:35000-64995 GCA_003573665.1 Oxygymnocypris stewartii
ATGCAAGTCATTCAGGACCTTTTCACGGTTGTTTTGCCACAACTTTCTCCTAATAATGCTGCTGTTGTTTGTCCTGGATAATGCTGAGGGAAGAAAGACCTGTCCTTTGTGTCTTCTGGCCATCTGTGCTTCATTAGTGTTTGCTCTTTCAACTTTCTCATCTGAAAAGAAGAATGAAAGAACCAAGTTTTAAAGTTTAGACTCTGAATGCACACAGTATTTGGCATGTAGATGGCATGTAGTACATGGCATGTAGTGGATCTGTATTGATGATCTAACCAATGCTGAGGCTCAATTTAATGGCTTTCTCACTCCACCTGTAAACGCAGACAAACAACATGCATTCAGAGTGTGAAATAAGTCCAGACCGATTGTCTCGAGCAGATTCAGCCAAAAGGCAAGCGAGCGATGTGTGTGGTTAATGGCAATTGTGATGTCAGGTTTGGTTGGTGTTGATGCTCGCATTGACGTTTCTTGCTGAAAAGCAGACAAAGAAGATACTCGAGGCTTAACGCTTCATTGTATTAGCATCTAAACAAACGGCTCACAGCAGTGACATATAATAGAGACAGAACGCCTCTGAAATAGATGCTGATGTTAATAGTTAGTTCCATTGCAGATGAAAAGAGACAGCTATTTCTCCACAATATTACCATGAGCAAAATAAGACAAGAGAACAGCTGGATATTGCTGAATGCTGATCCATCTAACAAGCATGCTAATGGATTTGGAAAATGTATCATGTAAATATTAGGGCTGTCAGTTGAAGAGAATTCTTTCATTATATCTATATCTATTACAACTTTTTGTCATCTACAGTGTAAATATCATCATTAGAAGATCATTAGAGCTGCATTTTACAAGAAAATACTATTTTAGTCGTTCTTCTTCAAATATTCGTGTTTAATTAATTGTGTTACTTGCTGTTTCTTTGTAATTATCTGTGGAATTGACTTACAGTTTCTGAGTGAAAATTAATCCAAAGTAAATTCTACACTATTTTTTTTTTTAATTTAAAACAAAAGATCTATGCAACCAAACCATTTTGGGGAACATTGGTATGGACCAAAAAACGAAACAAAATATATTTGTAGCAATAACCAACAATGCATTGTATGGGTCAAAATTATCCATTTTTCTTTTATGCCATAAAACATTAAGATATTAAGTAGAGATCATGTTCCATGAAGATATTTTGTACATTTCTTACTGTAAATATAATATGCATTGCTAAGAACTTAATTTGTACAACTTTAAAGGCGATTTCTTTCAATATTTAGATTTTTTTGCACCCTCTGATTTTTTAATAGTTGTATCTCGGCCAAATATTGTCCTATCATAACAAACCATACATCAATGGAAAACATATTTATTCAGCTTTCAGATGATGTATAAATCTAAATTTTGAAAAATTGACACTTAAGACTGGTTTTCCAGGGTCAGATATAAGAACGAAATGCACACAGTTTTTGAATGACGTGAGAGTGAGGAAATGATGATGGAATTTGTTATTTGAATTAGGATAGGAATAAATATTTTAGTCTTCGGTCTCTTATATGATTAGCATGAACATATGCTTTTATTATTTAAATATGTTATACTTGAGTAGAAGTATATTTCTGCAGCACTAACAATTTCAAATGGAATTGCAAAAATAATGTCATTCATTGGTTGGTTACACAGGCAGCGCAATCCCAAACTCATACCATAATACACTGCTGCAGGGACGATGTGTTTCTGTAGGCCAGATCTGGAAACAAGTAAGTATTTAGCACTTTCAGAAATGGGTTTTTGGTTAAATACCTGAAAAAAGGTCTGTGGTCAATATAGGCTCAAGATATTTTTTTAACGTTTTATACTATAACATGAAATAATGGAAGGCCGTTTCTGCCTCGGAATAAAAAACTAAATAAAACAAAAGGGTAATTGTGACTTTTATAGCAAAATTCAGACAGTTTTCTCACAATTTTGAGTTCACATCTTACAATTTGAATTTCAAGATATAAATTCTTATTTCTGAGAAAAAAAATTTGAATTGTGAGATATGATCTCTGAATTCTGAGTTTATTTAAAATAATTCTGTTTATATCTTGCATTTCTGAGACGAAAACTCCGAATTGTTAGATAAAAAGTTGCAATTACCTTTTTTTATTCCATAACAGAATTGCGAGATGTAAACTTAGATTTCAAAGAAAATGTTAGAATTGTGAGATATAAATTCACAATCACAATTACCTTATTTGTTTTATTCTCTGGTGGAAATGGCTTTCCATATAAAATATCCCTTGTGATATTTTCAAGCTTTTGCTTGTCTTGAAAAAGGCTAACAAGTGGCTAATGGGACTGCCGAGGTCGTTGGGGACGTTAAACATCATCGCATCAAACAGGTCAAATACTCATTAGTCATTTTATCAAGTTTATAATCACACTTTTTTGCAAGCTATTCCAACTCAAACTTACAGGACACGATTTTAAGTAAAAACTGAGAGAGTTATCAGAAGCTTAAAGGTGATGACAGCTTTTTACATTTGGTGATTGTTTTTAGGCTTCAAAATTCATAAACATTGTGTTCATTTGTGAAGATTATCATGATGAGGGAATCAGGGAGATGCTTACTAATCATCACTGCTGCGCTCTATGTTGTGCCGGTCGGGATGCTCAAACAAACATACCACAGAGAAACAGTTTTTATAGTTTATAGAAGAAATCAACTTGAATGTATAGCTGATTCTGCACATTAGACAGTTAAGTAAAATAAGATTACACTTATTTATATAAAAAAAAATTACACTTCACCTTTAAATAGATTTCAAAAAATAAAATGCTTTTTGTTACGGTTGAATTGAAGCACTGAAATTGAACCTTAACTCACACTGTTGTTGACCATCTATCACGATCGCGTTTGCCATTTTCTGCATCATTACCTGCTAAAGGTGTCTGATGTCATTTGTGATCCTAAATGTGCAGAAATGTATTCAAGTCCTTCTTTGAGCAGGAGCAGATGTGTTTCTGAGTGCTTCATTACAGCACATCTGCACCGGCTGTCCATTACTAACAGTCAGGTTCAGCAGGTGGATGTGATGGGAGGGAAGTGTTTTTACATCAGCACTGCCAAAACCAATCAAATATACTGCTGAGCATCTCATTGGCCTTCAGAAGCCTTTGTTCCAGGCGTCCTGCAAACGTTATGATTTTATGGTCATCTGTATACCTGTCGGGGTTATTATTGTTAACTAATTCTAAAACCATAAATAAATGCTGCTTAAAATATAATAGGGATCATTTTAAAATAAGGTCCCATTACAGGGGTGCAAACTTGCCGTTTTCACCTTGAAATAGGTCATTTACCTATTTCATATTACCTATAGAGTGCACGTTGTGTAGTAAAAGAAACAAATTGGGGGGGGGGGGGGGGGGGGTGTTGTAGTATCTGCGAATCATCTGTGTCAAGTCACCTGTAGCATCCAATGTTGGCGAAGGAATGGACCCGCCATAATTAACCCTAACTGAACCCAAAATATATCTCAACCATTTGAATTTTGGTTTGAACCTAAGTAGTGCTTTCTGTGTAGTCCACTTCATATTACATTTCAGAAGCCATTTATGGTATACAGCTTCAAGACAGATAATATCATTCATATCTCTGTTTGTGTGAGCTTGCATTGCCTCTAACCCTTTGACCTTGTCAGTATCCATAATCAAACTGATTTAAGCAGTGTCTAATGCAGCTCTTGGGTGCGTTATTTTATCTGCAGCTCTAGAAAGCGTGCTGGTTCTTCTTGAGTTGTGGTCTCTTTGGGCAATGAGCTGTTTTTTCTTTGTTTCTGAGGCAGTGTTTTTGATGGCGCGAGCAGGTGGTCATGTCTGGGAGCCGACTGGAGAGTAGTGAGGTGTTGACTCTCGGAGGGACAGAAAGCTGTGAAGTGTCCGGGCTCAAATAAGCGCACTTGTCCAGGCTGCATTATAGATGTGGAGAAACACAGTGAAAATGTGACGGGGGGGCAGCAGGAAGGAGGAAGTCATAAAATGAGTTGTAAAATCATACTGGACTCTGAGGGAAATGTTGAAACAATGAAACTATCCAGACCTCATCATATACTGAACCACAGAAACGTGCTATATTTTTAGAAAATTGATGTAGTGTTATATAATTCTAGACTTTTCACACATAAGGCATGTTGAGATTTGAATTGATTCGAATAATGTTAACTACAGTAAAAAGAAGATTATTTGGAGTACGTTTTACAATAAAATACTATTTCAGTTTTTATTTAATTCAGTGTGTTACTTGCCAATTCTATGTTATTATATGTTACATTTACCAGCAGTTTCTGAGTGAAAATAGTTTCAAAGTAAATCAGGTAGATGTAGAGTTTAACATTTTCTTAAGACACTAATAGTCCTTTTCATGCTAAATTCACTGGCATAATAAGAGTAGCATAACTTAGTCTTTCCAGATGCCAAAAAAACAAAATGAAATGTGTTCACTGCATCACCATGTGCTTGATTCGGAGCAGAATTAGCTTCGTGGCCCCACATCTCTGCCAACAATCAATCTTCATCTCTCTGAAATCTTGTGTATTGTAGCATATGGTGAGCAGAAGTTCAAGCCCTTTATTAGAAACCAGTGCAACATTCAGTTCATTTGAGATTTGACTCTGTGCCCACTGCAGCAAAACAGCATATGTCCTGTGTCTCAATTTTTGTATTCTTTTTGACCATTTTATTAATAATTCAGTTGAAAATCCAGTTCCCTTTCAGTCGGTCACTCCGAGTCACGTCGGATGACCGACGAATTGGGATCTCGCCAGAGAGACCTATCCACTTCGAGTGTAACTAAACGAGCCAATGGACATTGGCATGCGATCATTGCATCCAGCTGCCGCTGATCACAGCGTGAGTATAAGAGGCAGCCGGTGCACCGCATTAATCATCCTTTCGCTTCGGAGCCGAGCGGTGGTATTCACTACTGCTCTTCCTGTCTGCGAGTGAGAAACTGAGCGAGCGAGTGCGGGCGTTACAGCACGGCAGCGGTGGTCGCGGTCTCACGGGAGAAAAAGAAAACGGTTCCCGTGAAGACAGTCACACTAGGAGTGTGCGGTGGCCAGCCCCCTGCGTGCTTCAGCACTAAGAGAGCAGATTTCTCTAAAAGAGTACACGGGTGATCGCGTCTTTTTAAAGATGTCTTATCACCCGTGCGTTTCTGGGTGCGGTCGATCTCTGGCGCCTCAGGACGGTCACGATCACTGCCTCACGTGTCTGGGCATTCAGCACGCTGAGGAAGCTTTCGTGGATGGTGCATGTTCTTCATGTGGGGACATGACCATCTCGGAGTTGCGCAATAGACTCCGCTGTGTCAAACATGGCGGGGTCCCTCTGCCTCTGCCGCGATCTGGCGTTCGTCCTGGCACAAAACGGGGCGGCACAGCATCCGGTGGAGTCAGAGGTGATCTGAGGATTACGGTGAGGGCTTCCCCAAGTGGAGGTTCTCACCCCTCAGGCACTCCGCAGCCGGCGGGGGTACCGTTGGTTCGGACTGGGGCCTCTGCTGAGTGGGGTACCCCACCCGTTTCCTTCGGTGCCTCCCCTGATGACCAGATGTCGGTCGCTGCATCGGAGGGCGAGCCCTCTCTCTCCGGGGATGACGACTCGGCTGCGTTGCCCCCTTCGGGTGTGGTAGCGTTGTCCGAGCCAGACCCAGAGATGACGGCTATGCTTTCCCGGGCCGCCGAGAACGTCGGGCTCGTGTGGAATCCTCCACCGCGTCCCAACCCTTCTAGGTTGGACGAGTGGTTTCTCGGGGGGGGTCGCGCTGGTTTTCAGCGCCCCCCTCCGGTGCCATTCTTTCCAGAAGTGCATGAGGAGCTTACAAGGTCATGGAAGGCACCTTTTACTGCCCGAAATAAACCTTGTGGCTCCTCCCCCCTCACCACCCTCGATGGTGGAGCCGCTTTGGGGTACACGGGCATCCCCTCTGTGGAGCGTCTGTGGCCATGCAGTTGTGTCCAACAGTCGCTTCCACTCTGCGGGGTGAACCGTGTCTCCCCTCACGGGCCTGTAAGTACTCGTCAGGCCTCACTGGCAGTGCTTATAGAGCCTGTGGGGAGGCGGCTTCTGCCCTACACGCCATGGCGTTACTGCAGGTCCATCAGGCCAAAGCACTGAGAGACCTGCACGAGGGTGGGCACGACCTGGCGGTTCTACATGAGCTGCGTGCTGCGACGGACCTCGCGCTCCGAGCGACGAAGGTGACCGCACAGTCTCTGGGTCGTGCGATGTCCACGCTTGTGGTCCAGGAGCGCCATCTCTGGCTGTGTCTCACTGACATGAAGGAGCAGGAGAAGGTACAGTTCCTGAATGCTCCCGTGTCACAGACCGGCCTTTTCGGCGACGCTGTCGAGAGCTGTGCCCAGCAGTTTTCGGCAGCACAGAAGCAGACTGAGGCGATCAAGCACATCATGCGCCGGAGGAAACCCGCTGCTGCTTCCACTCAGCCTGCTCGTCGCCGTGGGCGCCCCCCTGTGGCCGCCCCCGCTCCCACGCCGCGGCAGCAGCCTTCCACCGTGCGGCGTCGTGGAGCCGGCCACAGACAGGACGCCCAGCCCGTCCAGGCCCCCGCCAGACCAGGCGGCAAGCACAAGTGCAAGAGGCCCTGAGACGGGCGACCCAGAGATGGAGGGAACTGCTCGTCGGGAGATGGTGACCGCACCACTCCCTCCCCCGGAGGAGGGCCGGGAGGAGAATCCTTTGTTTCGTTTTGTTTTTGTTCCGCCGCTGGCCCAGCAGCCAGCGGTACCCAAAACTTCAATAAAAGAGCAGTTTCCTCAGTCTCTGGGTCTCAAGAGGAGGAGAGTGGTGTACCGTGCATCACGGGATCACTTCCCTCCTCCTCTCTCGCCAGGCAGGGGGGGGTTGCCCAAGAGCACCCCTCCTGCCCATTTGTGGAACCGGGTAAGGGCAGTAGCACTCAAGCCCCCGCTACAAGTCGTCACACGCAAGCCGGGCTCCTGCGTTTCCTCCCACATGAGGAGGAATCAGGTGAGTGTTACACTACACACCCAGACCCCGCCCCCCGCCATCACAGGCCAGGCCTTCACAGGCCCCGGGCCGGGTCCCTGTGTTCCACATCGCTGCCCCACCACGGGTACGTCGTAGGCTCCGTTGGTGCCGCTGGCACGGTCTCTCGGAGCCTGGCTAGCGCTCCCCAGTCCGTCTCGGTGGCTCCTACGGACCATCAGACTCGGCTATGCGATTCAGTTCGCCCGGCGTCCCCCCAAGTTCAGGGGCATCCGGTTCACTTCAGTCAAACCCGTCGATGCTCCTGTCTTGCGTGCGGAAATCGCAGTCCTACTGGCGAAGGATGCGATAGAGCCGGTCCCTCCAGCCGATATGAGGTCGGGGTTGTTCAGCCCCTACTTCATTGTGCCCAAGAAAGGTGGTGGGTTACGACCGATCTTGGATCTGCGAGTTTTGAACCGTGCACTTCACAAGCTGCCGTTCAAGATGTTGACGCAGAAACGCATTTTTGGATGCGTCCGTCCCCTAGATTGGTTTGCAGCGATCGACCTGAAGGACGCGTACTTTCATGTCTCGATCCTCCCGCGACACAGGCCATTCCTGCGTTTCGCGTTCGAGGGACAGGCGTATCAGTACAAGGTCCTGCCCTTCGGGCTGTCCCTGTCGCCTTGCGTCTTCACCAAAGTCGTGGAGGCGGCCCTTGTCCCCCTGAGAGAACAAGGTGTGCGCATTCTCAACTACCTCGACGACTGGCTCATACTCGCACAGTCTCGCAAGCAGTTGTCTGCACACAGGGACCTGGTGCTCAAGCACCTCAGCCTGCTGGGCCTTCGGGTCAACTGGGAAAAGAGCAAACTCGTGCCAACGCAGAGGATCTCTTTTCTCGGCATGGAGTTCGATTCGGTCAACCAAACAGCACGCCTCACCCAGGAACGTGCTCAGTCAGTGCTGAACTGCTTCAAGACCTTATCAGGCAGGACGGCGGTTCCACTGAAACTCTTTCAGAGGCTCCTGGGGCATATGGCTGCAGCCGCGGTGACAGTTCCGCTCGGTCTGCTCCATATGAGACCGCTTCAGCACTGGCTCTATGGCCGAATCCCGAGGTGGGCGTGGAAACGCGGCACTTACCGGGTTCAGATTACACCGGCCTGCCGCAAGACCTTCAGGCCGTGGTCAGATCCCTCGTTCCTTCGGGCAGGAGTGCCCCTGGAGCAGGTATCCAGACATGCTGTGGTATTCACAGATGCCTCATCCACAGGCTGGGGAGCCACGTACAACGGGCACGCAGTATCAGGGGTTTGGACGGGTCCCCAACTGCATTGGCATATCAATTGCCTCGAGTTGCTAGCAGTACGCCTTGCCCTGAGCCGTCTCAGAGGGCGCCTTCAGCGCAAGGACGTTCTGGTCCGTACGGACAACACTGCGACCGTTGCGTATATCAACCGGCAAGGCGGTTTGCGCTCCCGTCGCATGTCGCAACTCGCCCGCCACCTCCTCCTCTGGAGTCAGAAGCATCTGAGGTCCCTTCGTGCCATCCACATCCCAGGAGTGTTCAATCGGGCAGCCGACGAGCTGTCCCGAGCAGCACTTCCAGGCGAGTGGAGACTCCATCCCCAGGCGGTTCAGCTGATTTGGGGACGGTTCGGAGCTGCCCAGGTCGACCTGTTTGCATCTCCAGAAACCACCCACTGCCAAGAGTTCTACTCCCTAACCGAGGCAACGCTCGGCACGGATGCACTGGCACACAGCTGGCCCCGGGGCCTGCGCAAATATGCGTTCCCCCCAGTGAGCCTACTAGCACAGACACTGTGCAAGATCAGGGAGGACGAGGAGCAGGTCTTGTTAGTGGCTCCATATTGGCCCAACAGGACCTGGTTCCCGGAACTCATGCTCCTCGCGACAGCCCCTCCCTGGCCAATTCCTCTGAGGAAGGATCTGCTTTCTCAGAGACGGGGCACCCTATGGCACCCGCGCCCGGACCTGTGGAAACTCCACGTATGGTCCCTGGATGGGACGCGGAGGTTCTAGCTGACCTACCCCAGGAGGTAGCACTCACTATCACTTCAGCACGGGCACCGTCCACGAGACGGGCCTATACTCTGAAGTGGAACCTGTTCGTCGAATGGTGTTCCTCCCACCAGGAGGACCCCCGGAGATGCTCGATCAGAGCTGTGCTTTCCTTCTTACAGCAAGGGTTGGAGCGTAGGCTGTCCCCTTCCACCCTTAAGGTTTATGTGGCCGCTATTTCTGCTTACCACGACCCCGTAGAGGGGAAGTCGGTGGGGAAGCACAATCTGGTTGTCAGGTTTCTTAGAGGGGCCAGGAGGTTGAACCCTCCTAGGCCCCCCTCTCTACCCTCTTGGGATTTGGCTTTGGTGCTAAGAGCCCTAATAACTGCCCCCTTTGAGCCTTTGCAGTCAGTCGAATTGAAGTTTCTATCTATGAAAACCCTACTCCTGACTGCATTGGCCTCGATCAAGAGGGTGGGGGACCTGCAGGCATTTTCGGTCGACGATTCGTGCCTTCAGTTTGGGCCGGCTGACTCCAGTGCAACACTGAGGCCCCGGCCCGGCTATGTGCCCAAGGTTCCTACCACTCCCTTCAGGGACCAGGTAGTGAATCTGCAAGCGCTGCCCCCGGAGGAGGCAGACCCAGCCCTAGCTTTGCTCTGTCCGGTACGCGCACTGCGACAGTACACGGATAGAACTCAGAGCTTTAGGACCTCAGAGCAGCTCTTTGTCTGCTACGGTGGACAGCAGAAGGGGAAGGCTGTTTCCAAGCAGAGGATAGTGGATGCTATCACCTTGGCCTATGAAGCACAAGGTGTGCCCTGCCCGCTCAGGTTGCGTGCTCACTCCACTAGGGGTGTTGCATCGTCCTGGGCGCTGGCTCGTGGCGCCTCGCTAGCAAACATCTGTAGAGCTGCGGGTTGGGCGACTCCCAACACGTTCGCTAGGTTCTATAGCCTGCGTGTCGAACCGGTTTCCTCCTGTGTTCTCACCTCAAACGGGTAGTGGCACTGAGAGGCCCTGTTCAGAGTCGGCTTGCGGCGTCCCTAAACGCCTTATTCTCCAGAGAGTTCCCTAACCGGGCAAACCCTGTCGAGTCCTCCAGCACTCCAGTGCCCAGACGTGGCGGAACGTACGGTGCCAGGCCTTTCAGCCAATTAATTCTTGAAATCTGGTGTGAGGCTAGTGCCCATATGAGTGACCCTGTTGGGATCCCATATGTGTTTTCCACTGTATGCTTATTAGAACCGTGTTCCCCAGGTATTAGACCATGTTCTGCCGTCTCTAATGATCCAGCCTGAGCCATCACAGAGACTTCCATGTGCATTGGGCCCTACGGGGTTACTTCACGTGAGTAATGTCACTTAACCCCCTCTGGGAGGAGGTGACTCCGCAGTGTGCCTCTTCCAAGTGGAAGGGCACACTTACCCAGTGTTATTCAAGTCCTACTGTTTGGGTTGCTCTAGGGACAGCAGTAGTCGACCTTCTCTGTGTAGCCCGGTCCTATCGTCTGCCTTATAGGAAGGATCAGGAGGTCTACACAGGGCGCTGGAAGGGGCAGCTCCTGTGGCGCTTTGGTAGGGATCCCAATTCGTCGGTCATCCGACGTGACTCGGAGTGACCGACTGAAAGGGAACGTCTCGGTTACGTATGTAACCCTCGTTCCCTGAAGGAGGGAACGGAGACGTCACGTCCCGTCGCCACAGTTGCTGTACCACCGCTGGGCGGCCGGGTCTCCGGCTCGGCTCCTCAGCGAAAACATGATTAATGCGGTGCACCGGCTGCCTCTTATACTCACGCTGTGATCAGCGGCAGCTGGATGCAATGATCGCATGCCAATGTCCATTGGCTCGTTTAGTTACACTCGAAGTGGATAGGTCTCTCTGGCGAGATCCCAATTCGTCGGTCATCCGACGTGACGTCTCCGTTCCCTCCTTCAGGGAACGAGGGTTACATACGTAACCGAGACGTTTTCTTTAATGTGTCACATAAACTACCAGTTAAAAGTTCGGGACAATCAAATATAAAAAAGTAGGAAATTGTACAAGAAAAAAACAGTAATATTGTTTTCTGTTGTTATTTATCATAAGATATCATGTATTTCTGAGATCAAAGCTGTATTTTCAGCATCATTGCTCCAGTCTTCAGTGTCACGAGATCCATCATAAATCATTATAATACGCTGATTTGCTGCTCAGGAAACATTTCTAAATATTATCAATGTTAAAAACAGTTGTGCTGCTTAATACTTTGTTGAAACTGAAATACACTACCACTCAAAATTTTGAGGTATTTTTTAACAATGATAATACTAAGAACTGTTATAATAATTGATAATATTATATATATACTAAGTTATAATAATTGAGCAGCAAATCAGTATATTATAATGATTTCTTAAGGATAACGCCACTCTAAAGACTGATGAAATGATGCTCAAAATTCAGCTTTGCTTCACGTGAAAAATACAGTTTAAAATATATATTTAAACAGAAAACAGTTATTTTAAACAATAGTTTTATTTTCACAATATCACTGTTTTTACTTTATTTTTCATCAAATTAATAATGCAGCCTTTGTGATCATAAGACACGTCTTTCAAAAACATTAAGAAAGGTTCATAAGGCTCGTGTGCTTTCTGTGCTGAAACTTTTGTTGCACTCCAGAGACTCTTCAGGATTTATATGTGAAATGACCTGAAGACATGTTATGGGATAGATATAAATCTCACGTTTGATAGATATACGAGCCCACTGTCACCCGCTGCTGCTGTGCATATCAGAGTTTTGTTGCTCTCAGCAAGAATTTTCCTGCGAATGGCAAAATTGCATCATGACCGACTCGCCTTGTTCTTGCATTGATGGAATGATTCAGGCATGAAGCATCCTTGTTTATTAATGATCTCACTTTAACATTGATTCAAAGATGAGTACTTTGTCATGTTATACTTGAATTTATGTTAGCTAACTAAACTTATTATTATGGGATGCATCTGGTGTGATTAGGTAATTTCCCTGCATGGCATGTTGAATGGTTCCACCTTTGACTCATCTGAACCAATGCATATATCAAGAGTCAAGAAAGAAATCCCAGGACTTTCCAAATGAGACCTGAGACATCATTTCATGTGTTATGTGCATGCTGAATCCCATATGATCATGCACCAGGACAACACCACTGTATATATATCTCATGCAGGAGAACCGTGCAGCGTGGTATCGTGTAAAATAGCTGCTTTTGGGGTTTAGACTGAACTCTTTAGTTAAAGTACCATGACTTACTGCTGTTACCACCCAGACAAATGATCTCTTTTGCTTGTCAAGCATCTCATCCCATCTGCCAGAAGAGCCACGTTCTCCTCAGAAAGGCATATATTACATCACGTCTTCTCTTGCTGAGAATCGAGGGCTTTCTTTGATATAACTTCTGTTGTTTCATAAGTCAGCTCTAATAATAGTCACCAAGTAGTTTGAGGAACTCCACCAGTCAAAAGAATGGACCAAATTATTATTTTTTTAAACAAATCAATCTTATATTTTATATACAAGCCATTTTATATTTCATCTTCTTGAAAACTGGCACAATTTGTCTAGAGATTCCAGCTTTGCTGCTCGGGGTTTTTATAAAGCTTGCATTTTAAACCACATTCAAGCAGTTTGTGTGTTTTGGACAGTTTTTATTACCATTACATTTCAACAAATGTACAATTATTTACATTTTATTTATTATTATTTTAAGAAATTAATGCAAAGCTAAAAAAAATAGTTTACAAAACTATTTTCAAGCATTTGATTATAAAAGTTTAGCTGTTTTCTTAAAAAACTTTTTTTTCCAAACTTAAAAAAAAAAACTACAATTATGTAATTTTACTTTGTACATTATTTTTTAAACAATCAATACAAAGCAATGTTTAAGCATTTAAGCACAAATATTTAGATCAAAATATTTTTAAAGAAAATACAAATATCAAGCTTTTTTAGTCCAATTTTTTTAACAGTACTGCAAGGCCATGAAAATATTCAGAAATATCAAAATACTTTTTCATTTGTTAAATGGATGGCACGATAAGGCTTTATACATTTCAACAAGTGCAAATATAATAAAAGACTGAAAGAACAAGGTAACTATGTGGTTTGACTTTATTTCAACCCAGATCTGGTTTACTATTACAAACACTGTAAACGGCTGTTGCTATACTGATTAAGCACCGAGTGTTTAGTGTTTAGTGTTTGAAGATGCGGCTGTATCGACCCTCGAGATCACCTCAGCAGCTCCCCACAGGAAATTCAGTCTTGCTGGATAACGAACGTGTGTTGAAGAGAAGGCCACACTCATTATCGGTAGTGCAACAATAAGTGTGTTTAGTCCTTCAGGAGAAAACATGCCATGCAAGACTCGTTTCTAATTGATTATTAGACCTGAGATACTTTCTGAATTGCGTTTTGTTAATCGTTATTGTACTGAATTTAAATAAATAAAAGTTAATTGTGACTTTTATCTTAGAATGTTGACTTGTTTCTTTCACTTCGTATTTCTGCAGCTGCAAGTTATGAAATCAGAATGACGTTATATAAACTCGCAATTGTGTTACTAAGATTAGCAAGATAAACTTTTTTTCTAGAATTGCAACTGTGTCACAATTCTGACTTTATAACAATTGTAAGTAGTAATAATAATAATAATAATTTGAAGAAAATGTTCCCAATACGAAAAAAAATTATGAGAAAAAAAATATATATTTAAATTATTAATTCTGAGAAAAAATGTCAGAATTGCGATATATAAACTCGCAACTGTAAGAAAAAGCCAGAATTGCAAGATAAAAGTCACAATTACCTTTTTTAATACATTTTTTTTATTCCATAACATAAATATTCAACAGCATTTAGTGCCACTATTATGAGCTTAAAGTCTGAATATTTTGAGAATAAAGTTGTAATATTTTGGGGGAAAAAGTTTATGCATTGTGAAAATTTGTCATAGTATTTTAAAGTTGAATAAGAGAATAAAGAGAATAATCTAAATTACGGGAATAAATTCATAGCAATACAAGATTTAAGTTATAATATTTTAAGAAAAAATTATATTGCATAAATTATAACTAATGTGAAAATTACACCTACTTTTCAAAAAACAACAAAAAATAGAATTATTCACATGTATTTAACATTAAAAACAGTAATAAAAATGTTCTAAAGGTTGAAGTTTCACAGATAATTGATTTTATTAGACATTTTTAAGGTCAGTGAACCGGTTCATTGTGGAGATGTTTTGCTTTCACTGCAGGGATCAAATGTCCCCAAAACGACACTAAAACCTAAAATCACCTGTGTTGTGAGAATCAGCAACGTTTACTCATGAGGGAACCGACTTAATAAACCAAGTCTTTATGAAAATCTAGAACGATTTATGACATGGTTATGTAGAGGTTTGGAGGGTTAGAAAATATCCTTCACTCAGCACAAAAAACAGAACGAGTCATCAAGTCATTCTATCCGACTTCACAGACACAACTAAGAACTGATCCTGGATCTGCATGAAACTACACATCCATGCCTCCTCTGCTTCATGAACTCACGCCAGCATGCTCCACTCGACCCTGGTTGCTGTGGTGACACTCATGATTATCTTCTAGGTAGCGCTTGCCTTCAGAACGGCAGCAGGCGTGGAGTTACGGCACGGCTCAAGAAGCTGTTCCTATGCTCTTCTACCAAAGCACCATCCACCACGACCCAAAGCAAGTCTTCTTTCAACACAAACCTCCAGCTCCTTTACTCAGAGAGCTCTTTGATATTAGTGTATGTCCACACGCATGTGAAAAAGAAGTGCGCTTAATTGTATTGAATGCACTTGTGGTGTACTTCAATTTTTTTAAACTGTACTTGCAGGTTATATAATATTATACAAGATAAAAGTTTCTGTTGAACACAAAAGAAGATATTTTGAAGAATGCTGGTCACAGTTGATGGTACTATGGAAGTCAATGGCTACCGTCAACTGTTTGGCAAATTGAGGGTAAATAAAATGATGTCAGATGTCACAATTCAGTCAAAAGTAAAAAGGCAGCGCTCTTATATACAGCATTGAAGTTATATAAAATATTACGTGATGAGATTTTGCCCTCAAACTATTTGCTCTGGAACAAATAATAGATTAATGAGATCAATGACTGCCTGTTAGATTTACCCAAAGCGAATTGTATCTCTTGTTTAACCGCTATAGAGACATCAGAGCCAGCGGAAGATCTGGCCGAGATGAGGCGCTCTCAAGTTCATGAGCACGTACGTTTAGTGTTATACAATATTGCGTTTAAAATTAATACATTTTAAATGTACTAAATTGCAACTTCATCCTTAGAAGTGTGTAATTACAAAAATTAATACATTTTAAATGTACTAAATTGCAACTTCATCCTTAGAAGTGTGTAATTACAAATATATGTAAACGCAAGACATACAAGCTTCTGTAGAAATTATATTAAAGTATTTTTTAGGTTATTATAAATGCTTGTCAGTACATTCAGCAGTACACATTAACCATATTTCATAGACAATATAAGTAATTATGAAATTACATATAAAGATGCACTTAAGTCTTACTTAAGTGGGTCAAAAAGCTATCAAGTTCAACACTCTTAAGTATTTTCTTTGCTTTCAAAATTACATTTATTTTCACCTTAAAATCTTTTGTCTCCATAATAAGTAAACGTATGCTAAAGTGTACTTCTTTTTCACAAGTGTAGTGTCAGTCCTTTAATTCATTTTTCTTGAACTATTTCATCTTTGACCTCTGTATTTCTCTTTCTCTCACTCTTTTCATGTTCTTATGTAAGCCAAAGACATCTGCTCAAGTCTTTCAGCTGCTGAGTATTATGATTTGTCGTCTGAATACCTCCTGCTCTATTCTTGAGAAGGTTATGTTCTTGAAAAGCCAACGTGGAAGAAAAACAAAATCACAGCCTACTGTACAGTACAGACCATTTTATATTCTGGGAACAATACCAATTGTATTGAATTTTGGAAGTAGACTAGCAAATGAATAACTGTCATCGTTATTGCTGATTGTATTGTTAATGAAGAACTTTCGATGCCAAAGAATGCTTCTGTTTAAATCCTTATGCATTGTTTTATGAAACAGGGCTGTTTGCATGAAGTGGTAATGAAACACACAATTAGTCTAATTGCATGTGATCGCTATACTCCCAGAAGGACGAGATGAGAATGATGTTCATATGTGTCAGTTCGGTTTGCCAATCGTTTGATGAGTTGTCTTCTGTGGATCAGAGGGTCATATGTCAGCCATTAGTCTTCCACGCTTCAGGTGTCACAGTAATCACTGCCTCCCAAGAGCACCGTCACCTCCAATTAATTAATGTTAAGAGACTCACTCTACATGTCATTGTTTTATTGACTTCTGCTCCTCACTTATTATTTGTAAAGATTATTTAGCATTTAGAGGTGTAAATAATGTGTACATCTCAGACACAGGTCATATTGGATGCTAGATGATCTAAGTTAATGTTGAGAAACACAGTTGTCCAGAAATACAATTTTATCAGGGTTCAAATATAAGCTTAAAGCTTATTTAGATTTAAGACTAATGAGGGCGATGCACCAAGGCCTGTTAAGATCTTGTGTTTACCCAGTGTTTACAAAGTGAACGTGCAAGGAGGCTCAAACACCCTTTACAAAAAAATCCTATAAAAAAGGTAAAACAACGACGTAGTACAATTTTGAAACTGTAGGATAAATTGTTGGGAGTTTTTAGACATACCCTGTCTTAAATTGTTGTACACATAAGCATGCGCCTCGCAGAGCTTGACAAGAAGAGCATTTGTGGTTAAAAAGTGTAAATATATATATATATAATTATTTATTTTTTATTTTTTTGAAGAAGAAGAAGATGACAGATGGTTTCGCTAGATAAGTTGCGACAGATAAATTATTTGCGACTGAAGAAAGGGAGACATGAACATCTTGGATGACAATAAACAAAGGAGGGGTTTGGAAAAATAGCACAAAAGGAAAAAATACATGCATATTTTAAGACAATGAAAGTGTTTTTTACCTTGCATGCATGTCAGCCTTTTGTTGGGCACTCCCAAAACCAAAATATGAACCTTTCATAACCCATAATAGGGGCATTTTAATGAATAAATCAGTGTTTTTTGACCAAATCAGTTGAGTGAATAATTCAGTGGCTCACTCATACAGACATTCACTTGTTTTGTTCATGAATGAATCAGTGTTTGTTGAACAATGTGGTTGAGTGAATGATTGGTGACTGATTCAGTGACACTTATAAAGACAGGATTCATCTGAATATGCATACATCTCTGCAATTTAGTAGACAACATCTGTATTTGAAAAGAGAAGAATGTCTGAATTTACAGTATTCACTAAACAGCCATAAAGTACCCAGATGGCTTATTGTTTCTGCTGAAATTTCGAAGATGTGAGGCCATGGGTCCATGGGAGAGGACAAATATGATTAATGTTTTACATCCAGATTACATTCATACTACTACACTACACTTTCATGTAGCATCCGTACTATGTATACATACATTTTAACAGTCGCAAAGTACTTATTTAAAAGCAGTATGTACTTCTTGTGAGTGCATCAGTGTTTTTGAACAAATCGATTGAGTGAATGATTCAATGACTTTCTCAAAGACATTCACTTGTTTTTGCTCATGGATGAAGTGAATGTTTTAGTGATTTGTGGCCATCTAGTGGTGTATTGATGTTACTGTGTTTAATTTCTGTCAAAATTGTGTTTTTATGTAGGCCTACTTATGAATAAAAAAAAGTTATTTTTGAGTTATCAAAGTTATCTGATATTCCCTGTTGAATACAAAGATCTCAGTGTGTACATGTTTTGTCATTATTTGGTTCACTACTTATTTATTAAAAACTGAATTTTAGATTAACGCTGTTGTTCTGAGCAGCTGGATCGTAACCCTGGTGTTGTGTGTTTCTTTGCAGATAGTGTTGAGGATGAGCTGGAGCTGTCTGCTGTACGTCATCGACCAGAAGCTTTGGAGCAGCTGGAGGCTCAAACGCGTTTCTCACGCAAAGAGCTTCAAATCCTCTATCGGGGCTTTAAGAATGTGAGTTAATGCTTCTGACTTCAAAAATAGAGATAGATTATTTATTTTTTTGAATTCGATTGTATTCAGTATAAAGTTATTGTTTTTTTATTATTCCTTTTGAGCATTGGTTTGATTTGATGTGGAACATGCCAAACTTTGCAGAAAAACTATCACGCTTGCTGCTAGAATAATCAGGTCAGGAATGGTCTCTAGAGTGTCCCTGAGTCATAAATGTCCTTTCTCACCTCTGGTGCACAATGTAATGAGACAACACCGAATTAACTCGACCCAAATTGTCAGGTGAAAAAGCGTGAGAGTGGCACAATGGTCCTTTATTATCAGACTCTCAAGGGGAGATATCAGAAGGAGGTAATCCTTCCTACACACACACACACACACACACACACACACTGACAAGTGATGACTGCGCTGAGGTTTTCTGGCACCCTCAATACTGCCTTATTCATTTTCCCATGAGGTGTCCCAGATACTGTAAATGGTAAATCTGTTTTCTTTTTTATTATTTCACTTTTAATATCACCTGCCATTTCTGATTCTTGGATTTTTGACTATCAAGTTCTAAAATCCTTCAAAATAGATTGAATTAGTAAATCATTGTCAAGGGTCCTGTCCCAAATGCCGCCCTAAGCCCTCTCGCTCCTCTTGTGACTGCACACTTTGATGATGTAGTTGTGGGGCTGAGCAAAAGGGCACATCAAGGGCACGTGTGCTTTCTTCTGAAACCTCAATCATTGAAATGGCCACCCTACGGACTTGTGAATTTCACAGACTTGCACATGCAACATGCTATTGCAAGTGTACAACACCTCATCAGGTGTGTCATGTGGGACACTACAGCTTGTTATTCCCATGTTGATACATTGCCTTGTTGGCCCACACTGGTTTTGCTATCATACTGATTACAGCCAGTTGTGTCTATGATAACATTGAAATGTCATAGTCAGATACTTGCCATTAGAAAGGATTTTCTCTTCCATTAACATCTTTTTGAGGCAATGAGGGAATGAGGGTTAGATACGTAACCGAGACGTTCTCATCATTGCTTTTGTTTTACCAGACAGACAAATATTAAACACTGACTTGGCTAAACCCCGCATTGTTACTGTTAAACGTGTACCTATACATTCTAAATGGTTATATCTTTATTAATTATTTAAAAAATAAAACATACTTCATTCCTTTATACAAAACGATTCAAATTTTTGTAATCAGTAGGCTCTTTTTAGAAGAAATTAATAATTTTATTCAACAAGGATGCATTAAATTGATTTAAAATAAGTAGCATTAAAGACATTTAAAATATTACAAATTTTTTATTTCAAATAAATGCTGTTCTTTTCAACTTTATTAATCACAGAATCTGAAAAATGTATCACCGTTTCAATACAAATAATAAGCAGCAAATCGTCATATTAGAATTATTTCTAAAGAATATAAGTAATGACTGCTGAAAATTGAGCTTTTCTATCACAAGAAATTACATTTTAAAACATTAAAATAGAAATGTGTTATTTTAAATTGTAGTAAATTTTACAATATTACTGTTTTTACTTTATCATTGATCAAATACAGTAAATGCAGCCTTGTAAGACTTCTTTAGCATATAAGACTTCTTTAAAAAACATGAAAACAATCTAAACCCCATGCTAAACTAACTTAGCGGGACAGTTTACATAAGAAATGCCATTGATTTCCATAGTATGGAAAAATGCAATGGAAGTCAATGGCTACCAGCAACTGTTTGGCTACCAACATTCTTCAAAATACCTTATTTTGTGTTCAACAGAAGAAAGAGACTCTTACAGGTTTGAAACAACTTGAGGATGAGAAAATGACAACAGAACAACATTTGTGTGTGAACTTTCCCCTTCATTTATTTTGTATTGATCAGGATTTGAGAAGGCATTCAAGTAAATAAACAACTATTACGTTTTTTAATGATCCTCTTTTTTCTTAAGCCAAAAACTTAAGGAACTGCTACCTCAAAAAAGTACAAAGGAATAAATCAAAACAAGTGCATTGTTCAGTTGTCACTGGTCAGACTCAAATTCAAGCCAAACAGTGCTGAGAGAAGTCTGTAGATGTTTGTATGGGAGAAATCAACCTTGTAGATCAGTGGAAGTCATGCACAATAATCTGTTCATAGTGGATTTTACAGATGAGAAGATTTCATGTTATGAGAGATGGTGGTCATATTTTTCTTCTTACTAGGTTAATTACACTCCACAAATGATCCGGGCCTTAATTAAACTTGATTATCTGCAAATTAGCTGAAAAGGAAAAATGAACTGAATCTGCTACTAACCGAGTATTTCAGAATGGTTTCGGCTTCATTCAGACTTTTCCTTTGTCTTATTTCAGTTTTATTATCCCATGACTCCCATGATTTAGTAATAAGCTAATACCACAATATGCCAGATCCTATGTCCTTGATCCTCTGTGTGCCGTCAGTGAATGATCATGCTTCAGTAAGCTGAAAAAATATTTTAATTGCAGTCTGTGTATCTTAACGTTGTTAATGAACCCTGCATTACTCCTGAAGTTTTGATAATGTTGAGAAGACTTTGGCAGTTATGGTTTCTGATGAGAGCGGTGTGTCTCTTAAAAGGTAATTACACGGGGTCTCTCTCACGCTGCCTGCACAAGAGACAGTGGATGACAGCAACACAAAACAATCCCTTTTAATTAACCGGAGCTCACTGTAACAACACAGAACTTTCTCAGACACAGCCTTTTTATGTCAAAGATGCGAAGAGCTGGATTAGAAAGAACAACTTACTGTAGTGCTTCTTTCATACAGCAGAGCTCAAGGTGCAGAGGACACATTTCAGACTGGTTTTGTTGTTATTTATAAAAATTCAGGATGCAGAATAGCGGGTGAAACGCCATTTAAACATGCATATCATGACAGTGTACAGTGAGTCTTTGGAAATGTTATCTTGAAGGAATAGTTGACCCAAAAAATTAACAATTGCTGAAATGTACTCACCATCAAGCCATCCAAGATGTAGATGAGTTTGTTTCTTGATCGAAACTGTAGCATTGCATCATTTGCTCACTAATGGATGCTCTGCAGTGAATGGGTGCCGTCATAATGAGAGTCCAAACAGCTGATAAAAACATCACAATAATCCACAAGTAATCCACACCACTTCAGTACATCAGTTAATGATTTGTGAAGTGAAATGCTGCATGTTTAAGAAAGATGGAAAGAGTCCATTATCTTATATATTGTTTTCTCCATCGCCAGTGGTCCTCTCACATTAAAACCCACTGACATACACTATTTGTTTAGATCTGTTTTGGCTTGTAACCGGTTCTTGATCAGTGTATGTTCCTCTCCTGATTCAGACAGACTGTGTCACTGGAGAAAGCAATATTATCTCTACATCTACTATTTTAACTGTAAGCAACAGTTTGAAGTTAAACACATTTGAATCATGGATTTGCATCTTACAAACACACAGTTTTTCACTTTAAACGATGTTAATTAATGGACTGAGTGGTGTGAGTATATAATACACAAAACAATGTATTAAATTGTTTTTAAAATCATGATTTAACAATCATTCATGTTAAAGAACTATTATGTTGTTAAATTGTACTTTTTTAGTTTTCGCTTTATTTTAGGGACCCATTTGCACTTTTAACTAACTTTTAACTATAACTTTTGCCTCAATAAACTAATTGGCTGTTTATAATTAGTTGTTAAGTTTAGGTACTAGGATTAAGGGATGTAGAATATGTACTAATAAACAGCTAGTATGCCCGTAATATGCATGCTAATAAGCAACTAGTTAACAGAGTGAATTGGTCCCTAAACTAAACTATTAGCACATTTATGGTAAAAGGGTATACATCTTTTCTTTTAGAAAGAGAAACGAAATTGAGTGTTGTGTGATTGTATTGTTATGGTATTCAGTCCATCTCTTTAAAAATATTGAAATAGGACAATGAAGTTAACTCTCTATCGCCTTTGTATGTCCCAAAAGTAGCCTACTGTACGTCTCAAGGGAAGATGAGGATGAACTGAATGTGTTGAGGCATCAAGTGAGTTACACTTTAGTTGGAAAACATGATATGATAAAATCAGGATTTGTAGGTCTTAAACGCTTACCTGGTTATTTTAAGATTGCTCAGCACAGATCATGTAGGCACTGTACTCTAATGAAATGCACAGAGGCACAGTGGAAGTTCATAGTAAGGTCAAGCTTTTACGAGGGAATTATACTGTATTCTGAAGACATATGCCCTGTTTTCTGTCTAGTAGATCCATTTACGTGTGACTGAATCCTTTTAACTAGATCGGCAGATTCAAACTGTTTTCTGAGAGTGTGACAGACAGTTGTACGGTGTCTTTTATTGAAGAATGTAAAAGCATGATCTAAGAGCAAATCCCTCCTGTGCTGTGCTTGAATCAGCTCTCATTCCTCCTGTCCTCCTCCTCTAGATGCTCAATACACAGCAAAGGGAATACTGTAATGAGGTTTCATATCTGGCTCTGAACGCCAGAGGCTGCTTTCTGATTATTTGATTTTCATGCCGTTTTATTGCTCAGAGTTTTGTCATGTACAGGTACATGTGGCCACTTTATAAAAGTCAATTATTTTGCCCTCCAGACGGACGCTTCATTACGTCAGGTCCAAACATGCAATGTGTTTTCCGTAAGTTCTTAACCGATTAGTTTAAAGATCAGTCTTTTATTATTTCCACAGTCATGAAAAACGTGAAAATATCAGGCCATTTTCAAAATGTGGCTTTCCAGGCCTGAAACAGACAGGGAAATTAATCACACCTCGGAAGAGAAGGAGAAAAGTTATGGAAATGTTCATAGTGAAAATGCATTTCATGCAGGGTCATGCACAGCTTTTAAAAATAAAAAAAAGTTCTTCATGAGTGCAAATGTATTTAAAATTCCTATCAGGTAATCACAAATGACTGCAACAGTCACGGAAATTCATGTTTGAAATGGCATCAAAATTTGCATTACTGATGTGATGTGACACATTTTATGGCAAGTTTGAATAAAATTAGGGCTCTAGATCGTCAGTGATTGACTTAAGTTGCAGTTTTTCTTCACATAAAGCTACCATATGGCTTCAGAAAACTTAAAATAGTCTATACTGTAGACTTTGTATATGTCTGTAGAATTTATCTAATTTATATTTATAAAAAAAAAATGAAATTATATTTTGATGAATTTTTGATCGGATTCACCAACCAACCAACCAACCAATCAATCAATCAATCAATCAATCAATCAATCAATCAATCAATCAATCAATCAATCAATCAATCAATCAATAAATAAATAAATAAATAAATAAATAAATAAATCAATCAATCAATCAAATCTAGATGATTTAGTCTCTTCTGGTCACAGAACATAAAATAACTGAAATCTCTCTTGGGTATGTAAACTAAAGATGTCTAAGCAATTTTCCGCACTTATACTCTGCTTGAAATAGTAACACTGTAAAAGCATGTTTCATAATTGCTGCAATTGCCAAACCATTTATGATAAAGCAACAGCAATCATCTTGAAAAACTTCGTGGTCTACTGTGTAATCTAATCCAGTTCCTGAGGTCCAAATGACACTGTTAAGATCCTTCATATGACACACAGAGTCATGTGTTTATCACTGCTGGAGTGCAGCATGGACAGATTTCTTATATAATACAATCTATGGAAGTGCAATATATTTCTATATTTTTATAGGGCTGGCTCGATACCATTTTTCCAGAACCTGCCGATACCGATATCGATCCGATACCTGGGCAGTTTTTTTAAATCAGTGTATAATTTCTATATCTCTGTGTTGACCTGCTCATCACTCTTTTGTGTTTTACACACAATCTACTAAATATAGACACTTTTACTGTAAAGAAAAACAACAAATGAATGAATATGTAATTATAATCTATGACAAAAATAATTTTATGAACTAGGTTAGTGGATAATTCAGAAGCAAAAGTTACTCTAGAAAAATCATGAGTGCACAATAATTTTATAAAATCTAAAATTAGAGAAAAATAAAAAATGTATTGGGGAACAAATAAAAGTGAATAAGTGTAGGACTAAATCTAAAATGAAAATGTAAAATAATATACATTGCTCTTTGTATTGTTGTAAAATACATTCATGGGAAAAAGTAATATATTTCTATATAAATATAAATACTGTAAAATGGGATGTTTGGTCTTCATCATATAATAGCCCAGATTATGTCAACAAAAATGACACCTATATCACTCACTTTAAATTGCTACCTGCAGGATGAATACATGCCCTCTCGTGAAATATTAAGGCTACTTTCCTGCTACTCTATTTATAAAGCCGAATGTTAACCAGCCGTCAGAAGCTAGGATTGTGCTTCACATAATCTAGTTACAGAACATTACAGTTCCCAGTTCTTTTGGTACAAACACGTGAATTAAAACAATACATCTAACAGTTCAAATCAGAAAGTGGTGGCATCTTCCACAAGACAACGACATTAGTTCCTTTTATTGCTTTTATGTCTGTCGTCAAGGGAAGTATTGTTTAAAAATGTGATTTCACTTTATTTTAGCTGGTTTATTATATTGAGGGGAGCACATGAGTAATGCTGGAACTGCCTTATAAAGGTTTGCTTCAATACGGTTCTTAAGTTCAGTCTGTAATCGCTTTATCTGTCAGACTATCACTGCTTTAGTGAGATTTAAATAAGAGCAATAATGTGCATCTGTTATATCTGCTACAATTCGATAAATAATAAAATACACTAGTTTATTTATCTTGCAACTCTCTTAACGAGAATAATAAAGAAACTGCATTGCTGGTTGTGAGACAGCAGTCGTCCTCTCGTAACTCAGGCTTGAAAGGATCATTTCTGAAGAGCCGCTCTTAAATGTGTTTACTAAACCACACCGTCTGAGATCGATTCATCAGACAAGCATGATAGCTGAAACTATTGGTCATCTTCAGGAGGTCGCTCTGATTTTCAAAGCCTCACAAGACATCACGTAAAAACGAATGCAAATTCAAGCATTAAGCGTGCACATTCCTCTCTATTTATTAATGATACAACATGCAGACTTAGACAAATAATATATGAGGTCTACCATTACCTAGTGATGAGTGATACTGGAGTAAAGAACGGTGATCTTACAACACTGGAAAAAGCACTTGCAATCTCTCTGAGCTCGTTTATTTGAAATGAAGGAGAGTCATTTGAGATTATGTTCAATGCAGTAAATGCACTTCTAGCACAATATGTTTGCCTGCTGCTTCACATTTTCATTTATGATGCACATTAGAATGAGAATGGACAAAGGATAATGTGTTTATTGCTCAGCAATGGTGCCATTTCCTATTTGGATGTTCATGCACGTAATGGTTCTCTTGGTGAAATCACATCTCAGTAACGTTGTGATGGAAATGTCTGTATCTGTGTTTTTCAGGAATGCCCCAGTGGTGTGGTCGACGAAGACACATTTAAGGGAATTTACGCTCAGTTCTTCCCACAGGGAGGTGAGTGTGTTTAAAATCATATATTCTCCATTACATGTATACTGTATTGCATGTTTTAATACAACCTGATCTGAATATCTTGTATTATATATCAGGTTAATTCAGTCTTATTAAATCATAGTTTAGGCTTGAATAAGCCAGTTAATTAAAATCTTACCATTTTAGGTTACGTGCCAAAAAATATTTTATTATTATTGTTATTTAACAAAACATACTGTATTATTGCAGTTTTGCAAAACAGGCCTATTGGAAAAGCTTGTGGTGATTAAAAGTGTTTTCAGTAATATAGTATAATTTTCTGCCACGTAAGAAAAAAAGTCCTGCATAATCATAACATAAAAAGTTGAATTTATCACATAGAAAGGCAAAATTGTGAGATAATAATTCATGATGAGATTAAGATGATTTGAAAGATGACACAAAAGTCAAAATTGCAGATATTTATGACAAAAAATATATATTTTTCATGTTATAATTTCCACTATCTCATAATTGTGAGTATTATCTTACAAGCATGCTTTACTATCTCATAATTGTATTTTTCATAATTATGATTCACCAAAATATTTTTCTTTTGTGGTGGAAATGAGCTTCCATAATTGAAAACTGTGAATAACTAAAAATCCATAAATTGTTATGTTATCATTTCTACACAGTATCTCATAATTCTTACTATCATATTAAAAATTGTGAAGAACTGAAGTCAAAATGGTGACCCGAAAGTCAAAATTAGAAGATATATCAAAATTATCACAAAAAAATATTTAGACTTTCTCATAATATTGACTTTTTATCTCATAATTATGAATTAGACCTACATTTTTTTCATATTTATGACTCTATGTCATAACTATGACTTACCAACACATGATTTTGTGTCTTCAACCCAGAAACTGTATAACATTAAATAGAATTGGAACATGAATTTATAGAAATATAAAAACCCCAGAGGAAAGTTTTCCTTGTCGTTTCAGCAGACCAACATGCACACACGAACACGCACGCACGGACGCACGCACGCACACACGAACACACACGCACGCACGCACACACACGAACACACACGCACGCACGCACGCACACACACACACACACACGAACAGGCACGCACACACACACACGCATGCACACACACACGAACAGGCACGCACATGCACACACGCACGCACACACACGCACCCACGCACGCCACACACACACACACACACACATGCACTAGCAAGCACGCATGCACGCACGCACGCATGCACACACGAACACGCACGCACACACACACACACACCACTGATCTGAATGGAGGTCACCCAATGGAAATGGCTGTTGCAGTGATTCTCTTCTCTTTTGAGTCACATGATTTGTGCCACTGTTAAAGTCAAAGGAGTAGTTTTATAATTATGAGTTTGAGCTTCTCTACATCATTTGTCAGGGTTTGTGACAAATCTGTGGCCTGCTCATTTCCAGCCCATTCTCATACACACATTGCTTGCATTATTTATATTTATAGTATAATGGATCATAGCTTGTGCAAGCTTATGCATCCCCTTTGCTGTTGAACAGAATAAGCTATGAAAGGAGGTAATGATATTGCTGTGATTGAAGCTGAGCAGTTTTCTGTTTTATTTTTCAGATGCATCAACGTATGCACATTTTCTGTTCAATTCATTCGACACAGATCACAATGACTCTCTCAGTTTTGAGGTAAGTAATAATACTAACAGCATTCTGAAGACAATCTCTCTCGCACATGCATGACATAGTAGCGCATCTAATATTATTGTGTTGACACTGAATTGCAGACGTGGACCCTTGTGCATGGGATAATTCTTTATAGGTATAATGCATGCAGTTTCAACTGAAATACTAATGAAATAAATTTTGAAATAATTTATATCATAGATAAATGTAGGACCATTTAAAAATAGACTAGTCAAATGTCACAGGGATTATGATTTACTAAGTCATAAATGTGAGATACTCAAAACAAAACATGAGATTAAAATTCATAATTTTTACAAAGAAATGTAAATGAGATACAAAGTAATTATGACATAAAAATGACTTCATTGCATAATTTTGACTATCTCATTATTTCAGCTTTTTGTCTCATAAATAACTTTTTATCTCTTAAGTCATAATTATGAGATAGAAAGTCATAATTGTGGCACAAAAGTCAACATTATGGGATGCTGTGTCAAATTATGGAATTTATGACAAAATGTGAACATTTTAATGTCATAATTTTGAATTAGTATCTCATAATTTTGACTGACATGCCATAACTATGACTTACCAAAGCTTTTCTTTTTCTTATGTGGCACAATTGGGATTTTATAAAAATTGAAAGAATGAATGAATGAAAGACATTTACCACACACAACATATAAAATACTCCCATTTCCAATTTAGTTTGTCTTATAATCCTTGACCGGCGTTGAATAAATGTCTGGACTGATAACATATTGTGCAATGTATGTTTTACTGACACATTAGGAAACATTTTAAACACCACTGAACCTACAATTTGCACACAACAAGGAATTCATTCTTTGGCAATAAACAAGCGGCGCTGGTCCCCAGCGATACAATAATTAAACTAAATGAGAATATGCTCGTCTTGTTTTTAATAACAAGGTCTGGCTTGTCCCGTAACCATTTACCTCCTTCTAAGGCTTATTTGTCATATCTGGTCATTAAAAACGTTGAGTGCTCGTGAAAAGTTCAGCCTGAAAGAATTCCTCTTATCATTTGGAAAATGGTTATTAAATGCATTTATTTCCATTCACTTATGCACTTTGCATGTATACTGGATTAGTGAGATCCATAATACAAGCATTACAACACCAGGAGGTATCATATCATCAAATGAAGCAGTTTGTTTAGCAGAGTAATCATCATGTATGCTCTAGCTGTAAATGACAGATTTATGTTATTATCCAGTAATATTGTGTTTGCTCTGACTGATCAATGTCTTTCATTGCATTGCAGGATTTTGTGATGGGTCTTTCCATTCTCTTACGAGGCACCGTTCAGGAGAAGCTTAACTGGGCATTTAACCTGTATGATATAATAAAGATGGATATATAACAAAAGAGGTAATACTTGAAAAATATGAGTAACACTTTATAAAAACACTGCATAGCATGAATTCACTGGATAATGTCATGAACTAACAACGAACGATGAACTTTCATTATTCTAGTTTAGTGTTCATTTCCATTTTAGCTAAAACACTTTTAACTTTTCAAGTTAACGGACAATAGTATAGTAATCATTTAACAGTTGAAAAATATGAAAAGTCGAAATCATGAGATACTAAGTCATGTTTATGACAACTTTAGATTTATGTCACGATTTCAACTTTTTTTCTCATTAATATGACTTAAATTATGAAAAATAAAATTATGAGATACTAAGTCATGATTATGACAACTTTAGATTTCTGTGTAATGATTTCAACTTTTTTTCTCATTACTATGACTTAAATTATTAAAAATAAAATTATGAGATACTAAGTCATGATTATGACAACTTTGACTTTCCATATCATGATTTCAACTTTTCTCATTATTATGACTTAAATTATGAAAAATAAAGTTTACTACTTTGATACTAAGTCACAATGTAGTCACAAATATGAGACACAGCGTAGAAATTGAGATACAATGTCATAATTATGACACAAAAGTTAAAAAAGTCAAGTCAAGGAATAAAATCAAAGAATAAAATGTTATATTCATGTCATAATTACAACTTTTTAAAATTTCTGCATGAACTAATACCGTTTTAACTTTTCAAGTTAAAAATAGACAATAAGAATACATTTATACTATATTAATACATGTGGAAAAAAATGTAATCGTCAGTTCATGATACCAAATGCATTAATGAATGTTAACAAATGAAAGCTTATTGTAAAGTCTTACCAGAAAATCACTTTCATGACAAGCGATGGTTTAAAACACTAACATGCCCGTCTATTGTTTGGGTTTTACAGGAAATGTTCGATATCATAAAGTCCATCTATGACATGATGGGGAAATGCACATATCCCATGCTTAAAGAGGAAACTCCACGACAGCATGTGGAGATATTTTTCCAGGTGAGATTGGCATTCATTTATTTTGTAATGATTGTCCTTCATATAGAAATATTTGCTAGATAGGGACATTGGTAAAGAAAGTACATTTCCAGAATGTTGTCATCTATGTCGTGTTATTTATCAGCAGGACCCTACATCTAGTGTCTACTGATGCTGTTATAGAGAAGAACAATGATAAATCGATAGTAAATAGAGCGACCTTAAAGAACACACTGACCTTTTGACCCTGTTCTTTACAAAGT